>SOPF01027588.1:470400-600372 GCA_012979155.1 Hypericum perforatum
TCCTCTCTTCCAACATTTCTTTGGGGTTACGCACTCCAAAGTTCAATATACATTCTGAATAGGATTCCATCCAAATCAGTTGAGAGAACGCCGTATGAGATATGGTGTGGCAAGAAGCCATCATTCTTACATATCAAAACATGGGGTTGCCCCGCGTATGTGAAGAAAATGCTCACTGACAAGTTGGAGTCCAAAGGTGAAAAATGTTATTTTGTAGGATATCCTAAGGAAACGAAAGGATATTATTTCTATCTCCCTGAGAAACAAAAGGTTATTGTTTCTAGACAGGCGACGTTCCTTGAAAATGACTATGTCTTTAAAGGACAAGGTCGTAAAAAGATAGAGCTTGAAGAAATTCAAGAACCACAAAGTAATATTAAGGTTGAGAACTTGTCGGATAACCACGACAAGGAATCAGTGGGAGCCTTCAGTGATTCTCATGGTGGGAGTCTATCACTAGGTGATAGTCTTCTAGCCAGTGGGAGCAGAATTAGAGATATCTCTAAAGATACCTCAATAAGGCTGAATGAGGACAATTTGGATATTGTTCAAACTCCTACTCAGGAAACACTTGAAAGTGTTGCTCCTGAGAATTCTCCTGGCATTGATCAGATCATTGCAGAAGAACCTTTTCACGATCAGAATGAACAGCCTGCACAAATGGAACTCCGTAGGTCTACTAGGATTCATCGTCCACCTGTCAAGTTTAGTTACCTCTTGGAGGAACATGATGATGTGGGAATCCCGGATATGGATGAACCTAAGACTTATATTAAAGCGATGTCAGACATCAATTCAGGGAAGTGGTTAGAGGCCATGAAATCTGAAATGGACTCAATGTATATAAATCAAGTCTGGGACTTGGTGGAATTGCCTCAAGGGGTTAGACCCATTGGCTGCAAATGGATCTTCTAGAAGAAGATCGATGCAGATGGCAAAGTGCAAACCTACAAGGCTAGGTTGGTGGCAAAGGGTTATAGACAACGCGAAGGCATTGACTATGACGAGACCTTTTCACCAGTTGCAAAGATTAAGTCTATTCGGATTTTACTTGCTATAGCTGCATACTATGATTATGACATTTGGCAGATGGATATTAAAACGGCTTTCCTTAATGGAAACCTCGAGGAGCGTGTGTTTATGACACAGCCAGAAGGTTTTACATCTAAGACAAATTCACAATTAGTATGCAAGCTACAGAGATCCATTTATGGATTAAAGCAAGCTTCTAGGAGTTGGAATATCCGTTTTGACGAAGCTATCAAATCATTTGACTTCGTTAGAAATGCGGAAGATCCATGTGTTTATCGGAAATGCCAAGGGGATAAGACTGTTTTTATTATCATATATGTGGATGGTATATTAATTTTAGGAAACAGTATCCCGCTAATGCAATCTGTAAAGGATTGGCTGTCTAAGACCTTTATGATGAAGGACTTAGGTGAAGCCTTCTACATCCTTGGAATAAAGATTTATAGAGATAGATCTAAAAGGATGTTGGGATTGTCACAATCTACATACATAGACAAAATACTGAAGCGTTTTCAAATGGAGAACTCTAAGAGAGGTTATCTGCCAGCAAATCATGGGATTAAGCTATCAAAGAAGGATTGTCCTTCTGAGGAAGCAGAAATCAAATACATGGAGGATATCCCATACGCATCTGCGATTGGATCAATCATGTATGCCATGACTTGCACTAGACCTGATGTGGCCTACGCTATCAGTATTACTGGTAGATACCAGAAGAACCTAGGTGATAGTCACTGGGTTGCTGTTAAGAATATTCTGAAGTATCTTAGACGAACTAAAGAATATTTCTTAGTCTATGGTGGGCAGCCAGAACTTGTGGTAACTGGGTTTACCGATGCCAGTTTCATGACTGATTGTGATGACATGAAGTCGCAGTCAGGTTATGTTTTTATGCTCAATGGTGGGTCAGTGAGTTGGAATAGTTCCAAGCAAAATACGACTGCAGATTCAACAACCGAGGCTGAGTACATTACTGCATCAGAAGCCGCCAAGGAGGCTGTCTGGATATCTGAGTTCTTGAAAGAACTAAGGGTGGTTCCAAGTGCCAGTCTTCCAATAAACATTTATTGTGATAATACTGACGCAGTTGCACAGGCAAAGGAACCAAGATCCAACAACAGAAACAAGCATATACATAGGCGCTATCACTTGATCCGAGAGATCATAGCGAGAAAGGAAATAGAGTTAGAACATGTTCCCACAGAGGATAATTTGGCTGATCCTTTCACCAAACCACTGAGTGTAGAAAAACACATCAGACACTTCACATGTCTGGGTGTTAGACATAAGGGTGATTGGCTCTAGGCCAAGTGGGAGATTGTTAGTATATATATGTCCTAGAGACAATTGTAATAAGGATATTATATACGATCATATTCAGTTGTAATATTAATTTGATTAATAATATTTGGCATTACATTAAATGAATATATTGTTTGATTGTTTGCATATACTCATATTTATGTTCCCATGAACTTATGTTGTTATTGAGAATGTGAGATCTCAGATAATAGTAAACATAGTTCTTAAATAGCCCCAATCAATGATCATCGAGAATGGGATATCAGTGATACAATGGAGATTGGTGTGTGATCTGCATCATATTCTTAGAGGATGTAGTGGTTCTCACAACTGCATTGGCCAATGACTATTGATCCAATTAGCTATGAGAAGACAAGTATTCTCTCCAAGTCTATTCGAGGAATGAATCCTATTCTTGGCTCAACTACCACGCACATATACTTCGTGATGTGCCTAACACATGCCATATCTACTCCGTTAGGAGTGCAAGCGTCGGTCATGGTTTAGGTCCACCACTCCGTACATGTCGTGCGTATTGACCTCAAGTCAAAGGACTACTTCATTACTCCACAAACCGATATCATCGTAGATACGTAAATAGAATACACCAAACGGTTTCTCAGTCGGGTATACCAATACTCTCCAAAGTATCTGTGCATCCATCATGAAATACCTAGTATCTCGTAGTTAGCTCATAAATTAATCTTAGAGAACTAGTTTGTTTATCCTAGTTCATTAAGTAATTCTTCAACAATAGGAATATGGTACTTATCTTTCATAGTGATCTTATTAAGTGCTTGATAATCCACAAAACAATTTCAAGTTCCATCCTTTTTTTCCACATGGCTGGGTTTAGTAAACCCATCTTGAAATATTTTATTGATCAATTGCTCCACTGTATCTTTCTAAGTACTCAAAAACGTTTATAAGTTTTGAGATTAATTAGATTACTCCCTTCAACTAATGGAATATTGTGAGCTTGATTCCTCATAAATAAGAGGTAATCCAGTTCTTAAAAGACATCAAGGAACCAAGGTAATAATTTATCCATTTGTTGCTGCTCCAATTATGGAATTTGAATCTCAATGTTTCTCACTGATTCCTCTTCTTCCAAATATGGATAGAAATTGATTAGTTTTAGATTATATAAAGAAGTTTGCATATTTGCTGAGTAGAAAACTCTTCCTCATCCCCTTCTACTCCACCTTGCTTCCATCATCCTAGAACTCCATTTGCAAACTTCTAAAATCTAATTGAATCTTTTCAAAGGTCTCCAACCATTGAACCCCAAGTTCAAAAACTAAATATCCATAGTAAAGTGCTTCTCCTACAAGCTCCAAGTAAATCCCTTGGAAATCTTAGAACATTGAGCTTCTCCTCCATCAGCATCCCGTACCTTCATGACCGTCCAATCTTCCAAAACACATCCTATCTATGAGCTACTCTTTGGTCCAAGAAATTATGAGTACTCCCTAAATCAATTAAAATGAAAAAGGATTGCTCGTAAGCTAGTCTAACCACTTTCATAGTCCTACAAATTTGTATTGTTCTCCCATCATCATGTGAGTAGATAAAAAAGAACTTTTCTCCCCCTTCATAATTGAAGAGTTTCTTCATTAATCCCAGCATCTAGATCATCTCCCTTGTCATCAAAAGTTTTCCATTATGAATGATTTGCTCCTTTGAGTGCACTTGTGGTCTTGGAAATACTTTTTGGGACAAAAGAAGTAAAATCCATTGGCTCTCTTTTACTTCTATTCCTGCCTTCTTGACTGGATTGTAAGATGTATGTGAACATGAAGAAGTGTAGTCTTTGGAATAGTCAGCTATTATTTTTGGGATTCATGGTTGGGAGAGAAGGAATCCAGGTTGATCAAGCCAAGATTGAATCAATCTGATCATGGCTCGTGCCTTTGAATATAAGCTAGACTCAGAGTTTCCTTGATCTCATAACTTTTTATCACAGGTTCATTTGAGACTTTAGTACTATTGCTGCCCCACTCACATCTTATCGAATTAGGATAAAAACTTTATAAGAGGATATTTATTTTGGTGTTCTTTGATTTTGATTTCATCTTTGTTCATAGTATTTCTTTTAATCAATATCTGAAGCATGTTAAGATAGTCCTACAAATTTGAGAGCCAATTATGTATTTGCTAAGATGAGTAAATACAAATTTGAGATATAATTATTAAGTATCTAGGCGGTATCATCTCTTATAGTGGTGTGGCAACTGATGCAAAGAAAATTAAAGTGATGCAGAAGTTTGCAATTCCACAGAATTTGAAGCAATTGAGGAATTTCTTTGGTCTGTGTGGTTATTAAAGAAGTTTTGTAAGATATTATGATAAAATTAGTATGCCTTTTTCCATCTTATTGAAAAGGGATTCTTTCAATTGGAGTCCAGTTGTAGAAGAATCTTTAGCCTCTTAAAATTGCTATGGTTTGTGCTCTTGTT
Organism: Hypericum perforatum; assembly: GCA_012979155.1. NCBI lineage: Eukaryota > Viridiplantae > Streptophyta > Magnoliopsida > Malpighiales > Hypericaceae > Hypericum > Hypericum perforatum. The sequence continues at coordinate 475,194 of SOPF01027588.1, forward strand.
ATTGCTCTTCCTGACATCAATAAGACCTTTACGATAGAGAGTGATGCTTCCAAATTACTTGTTAAAGTTATGTTAATACAAGATAAGCACTTAATTGCTTATTTTAGCAAGGCATTGGGTCTAATATTTCAAGCTTTTTTAGTTGATGAGCAAGAATTGAAGGCCATGGTAAAGATAATGACTAAGTGGCACTACTATCTTACTTGTAAGCCTTTTGCAATGTGCATTAATTATCAGAGCTTGAAATACTTGCTTATTATAAAATGTCTATAGTAAGTCAATGCTCTTGGATATCTAAACTCATGAGTTATTATTTTCACATTGATTATGAGAAAGGTACTGAGAATGCTATTATAGATGCTTTTAGAAGGCCTTCGAAAGATTCTGACTTTAGAGAACTAATTTCAGTTGATATTAATGAGATGTTGTAAGATCTCGAATTCTTTGCTAGTGCTATTTAGATGGAGATGAATTTATTGAGTTGATCAAGGCTAATTATCTTACGGATCTCAAATTGGAAGAGTGGATTGACAAATTGGTGGATGATGCAACAAATTCTAATACAATTCAATTGATGAATGGTAAATTACTCAAAAAATAAGAGACTAATAGTTGGTCTTGATCCTCAATTGAGGAAAAGATTATTAGTAGTGTATAATGATTCTTCTGTAGGAGGAGGACATTTAGGAATTCAAGTTACTTATAAGAAGATACAACAAATATTGTATTAGAAGGGAGTGGAGAGAGATATTTGTTGTTATGTTTGTGTCAGTCGCACTTTCCAATAATACAAATTTGATCATAGTGCTTTCCCTCGATTGCTACAACCAATTCTAGTTCTTGGCTCTATTTGGCAAAGCATCTTTATGGATTTTACTGAGGGATAGCCACTTTTCAATGGTTTCACAACTATTTTTGTGGTTGTTGATAGATTATGTAAATATGGTCACTTCACTCCTTTCAAGCATCCCTTTTCTACTGAATTTGTGGCCGAAGCTTTCTAGGATAACATCTTCAAATTACATGGTCTGCCAGAGATTATTATTAATGACAGAGATCTAATTTTTCTAAGCAATTTTTTGCAAGAGATGTTCAAATTGCAAGGAGTAGATCTTTCGATGTCTACATCTTATCATCCTTAGATTAATGGGAAAATTGAGATGGTGAATAAGAGTGTTGAGACGTATCTCACATGTATCATTTATGATATCTTGCTGATTGGAGTAATTGGTTATTTTTTGGAGAATTCTAGTACAATACCTGCTTTCACACCTTTGCTAGAATTTCACCATTCAAAACCTCTCTATGGCCAACCTCCATATCTTCATCTTCTTTATTTTGTTGAAGATTTTTTAACTGAATGTAGTTGACAGATCACTCTCAACAAGAGAAGCCAATTTGCGACTATTAAAGTGCCATTTAGAGAGGGCTCAATATTGGATGAAGTAGCAGCTTGATAAAGAGAGGTTTGAACGAGCATTCCAGATTGGTAACTTAGTTTGGCTCAAATTGCAACCTTATAGGCAATACTCTCTCAAGTACAGGTTCAACAATAAATTGGCTCCACGTTACTATAAGCCTTACAAGGTAATTGACAAAAAAGGAGTAATTGACTTATACACTCAATCTTCCATTCGATTTTCACATTCATCCTACTTTTCATGTTTCTCAACTAAAAATCTTTTGGGGGATGCTAATTCTCCTTGACTTGATATCCCTCCAAATCACTTGCCTGATCATGAATCAGAAGTTATTTTAGATCATAGAATGGTGAAACGCAACAAACATGCAGCAAGTCAGGTTTTGGTGAAGTGGTTGGGGGTAGCTGATTATGATACTACTAAAAAAATTGTCAAGATTTGAAGCAATAATTTTATTTTAGTCCCTTATGGACAATGAACTTAAGAGGGATAGACTGATATGCGGATAATATGGAGCTATCATAAGAGGCTGGATCTTTGTCGGAGGTGGTGACGCATGCCGAACAAAAGAGAAGACGAGAGTGAATTATGGTGTAAGTTTTTTGGGAGTGAAGGGTAATGACTACTAGTCATTAGGATCAAGCGGGTGGTTTTAATTGTATCTACTTAGTTTTAAAGTTCTTTCAATTTAATTCCTATTGTTGATTGTAATTTTTGGTTTTTGTAGTTAAGAGTCTGTTTTGTACAACTGATGAAATTTAGCTGTTAGTTATCGACTATTAAGTGATAGTACTCAGTTGATAACTGATATTTGATTTCAAAAAAGTTATTGGTAAATTAGCATTAGCTGTTATTATTGAGTTGTAAAATTACTTCTAAGGGTAATTGACTAATAAACTTCATTCTTTAATATATAACTAATAAAATTAATTCTTATTTTGTACTAATGCATCTGTCATCTGATCTCTCAATACATTCATAAAGCCCATTCCATCTCCTATGCTATCATCACTTGTTTTAGCATATTCTTCTCTAGCTAAGTTATGGATTGGTACAAAATCTGGATTTTGTTTAAATCTAGTAAAAACAATATAATCCAATACCTTCCTTCGAATATAATTATAAAGCACCGTTATTGCAACTACTATATTTATTTAAACCTTAAAAGAAAACAACTTTCATATCGCTTTCCATACTCTAAATATACGTTCAATGTAATTTCTTAGAGATAAATGCCATTGATTAAACATCTCTTTGGGCACTTTTTGTCCACCGCAACGTTGAAGTTCAGGTAGGTGCTACCTAATTCCCTTATAAGGTATCCAAGAAATCTTTGCATTTGGGTTGGTCGCGAAGCGCAACGTCACCTGCTTTGACTACTATGTTTGATATGCAATTTATATTTGTGTTAGCAGGATGAGAAGGCATATGCTCATGATGATTGAATTTTTTGACAAGCTTTGTCTAGGGAAGATTTTAATTTTTCTAAACCACCACCAATTAAATATCTTGAAACTTTTTTATGTATATAAATAATATCTGTCTTTTTATGCAGAGTGGGTGCTATATACACTGACCCAGATAATATTACCGTCATTCATAATGTAAAATGAATGTGTAAATACTCATATATAGAAATAAAAACCTGCAAAGATTCATAATTCAAACTAATAGTCATTGTAGCAAACCAAAACATACTTGCAAATGTCAATAAATATTGCCCTAAACCCAAAATCTGAACACCTACTTCTACCAAAAATTCATTCACAAATGAACTAGAGCCCTAAACTCGAAGTCCAAACAATTACTCTCCTAAACCCGAACACCTATTGCCCTAAACCTAGAAATGAGTTCTGAGGTCTTTGGAGCTCGATGGTCAGAGTACGAAGGTTGGAGGTCAGAGCCTGGAGCACAGAGGTTTTTGGAGCCCGGATGTGGCTAGTCGGTAAGTGGGTGGTCATGGGTGTGGCAATAGAGAGAAGAAGAGAAGAGGAAATTACTTTTAGGCTTTAGGAGAGGTGAGTCGGCGGCACAGAAGAAGAGGATAGAAGAAAAGAAGAGGATAGAAGAAAAGAAGAGGTAAGATTAATATTTAGGTTCATCAAATTTACCTTTTTACCCTTTTAAAAAAATTGAAAATAGAGGGGGAAAAGGTAAACTTCTAGGTTTTGGCTAGAGTAATTGCATCAGCCCGCATCGGAGTTGCTAAGGCTGATCTGTTACAGCGGCTTCGACCAACATCACCAAAGCACGGTGACCTAGAGTGGAAAATTCTCAAAAACCACCCTGCCCCACAATTGCGGCTGTCCTGGGCTGCTTTGACTACTATGATATCACACCTATATACTGCCACTATATTTTGAGTCACTATCCCTCTTCTACCAATAAATCTCAGTGCATTTGGTGTAGCGTAGCGGAAGACTTGGGATTTTGATGGTTTGATTTGGCCCGAATGAGAGGGAATTTGATAAATGGGGAACGAAATTAAGGATAACAAAATAAAATGGATAGAACTCTTGATCAATTAACTTTCGTAGCTTGATCAAAAGGGGTTTGATCGAAATCAAATGGCCAGCCAGGGCAAGTGTTGGATAATGTTCGAGTCCACGAACGAGTTAAGCGAGTCCATGCTTACAATGCGAATCCATGCAAAACAAGCGAATCCACGCTCACAATACGAGTCCACGCATCAATTCATGCAAATCCATGCATATCGTTGCAAATCCATGCAAACAGAATTACACTAAGGTAATTACGAGAATACAATCTCAAATTAATTCATCATAAGTTGTTTTTTTATTACATTTAGATTGCATATTTAAAGAAACTAAGTGAGCTTGGATTAGTCATTAAGCCAATTTTGTCCAAGGGTCACAATACATGAACCTAGAATTAAATAAAACGAATCTACTTAATTGAAATATCTTAAAGGCCTAAAATGAACTTGTCTTGATTAAAACGAACTAAACTTATGAGATTCTAATGGTAAAATGCAAAGTAGTTCGTCTAGATGTCTTCAAATGCATATCAATTCGTTATAAACTTGAAATAACGAATTGATCCTTGGACCTTCTTTACTAGACATCAATCAGATTGGAGGGAAGTCTTAGATGACTTGGATGTCCCTACATCATACTCCTCTTCTTGGAAAATAAGCTCGTCCCGAGCTTAGTATAGCAAATGACATCACCAAGAACATCACCAATATAGCAATGAAGGCATTCGAACATAAAAGTGAAGTTTGGTTTCTGCCCTTTCAACGGAACAAGTACTTGGAACTTAACATTCGGATACATTCCTTGACGAACACGTTCTTGTGATGGCAAAACTGAATTTCCTTCGTACAGAGCTTATCCAGCAAATATAAATCATGCATGGTTGGTCCATTGTTGCACCATGTCCACGGAGCACCATAGACTTCAACAACTTCGTGTATCTTCTTCAAACAACCAAAGGCAGTAACATCTCCACGAACTTTAGCAAATAAATTCTGCCTTGAACTCAAAATATCTGCAACAACCTTAGTAGTGCCACTCTTGTAAACAATCTGAATTGGAAACTCCCAAAGATATATGATATCCGCATTGAGTTGAATCGGCAACTCCCAAAGATACTTAAACCACTTTCCATTCAGAATGTTGCTTGGCAATTTCATATCATGCACGGCATTAATCATCTCGTACAGATTCTCCTTTCCATGTTGCATGCCTTGGCTCTCAAGTTTTCGATCATGGCAAACTTCCTTGTCCAACAAGTCACAATTGTTCACGTCCTTTTCAATAAGAAACTTACGGCTAGAGTCATCTTTATAGCCTTCTTCAGATTGAATGCAGCCTATAGCATAGGATTCAGAATTTGCTTCTTTCTTTAATCCGAATTCTTTATGGACTTCTCCATTATCGCAATGGATCTTGAGAAGATCATCTCGTCCTTTTGCTTCAGAATTAAGGACTTCCTTGTGCATCATGTCATTCTTTTCTTTTGAACCTGTCAGATATTCTTGTTCTCCTTCAGATTCGTCTTCAATGGGTGCACAATAAACCAATCAAAGCTCTCATCTTCTTTGTCTTTATGGTCAACTAGTTGGTTGATCTTCCTTGTTGGGCAAGTTTTCGCAATATGTCCAATCTGATTGCATCTATAACAACGCAAAGTAGAATTTGATTTGGACTCAAACTCTTTGCTTTCAGGTTGCAAATTTTTAGGAGCAACTTTAGGCTTTGGATCACATTCTGAAATAGCCTTCTTATCCCTTGTCGTGATGAGATTATGCATGACCTTTGCATTCCTTTCTGATCTGGGATTAAATTCACACAATTTTGTTTGATCAGAATTTGTCACGGTCTCCTTCTTAGTCAGAACTCTTTCAGCCTTGCGTGCCCTTTCACATGCATCTTGAGATTCTTTGTCTGATTCTTGCAAGTTTTTTGGGACATCGCTTGTATCAACCAACTTATCCATATCAATCTCTTTTAAGAATTCTTCAGCATCAAAGATTCCTTCTTATTCAAGGGTGCGTCTTTGCTCGATCTTCTCTTCAGGCATGACTTTGGCATGAATTTTACGTCCATGATCTTCTAAATCAAGAACACGTCCATGGTCTCTTAATTCACGAACATCATGCACTCCTCTTCTTGAATTGAGTATAGTACATAAAATCACTTCTAATTTTGCATGAACATCATATTGGGGTACAAAATTATCCAAACGATCAAGAATTTTTTGAAGCAAATTCTCCAAGTGTGAAAGTCTTCAATTTATATCAGGGACAATCATGTCTCAGTTCGGATCTGTAGTGGAGTTTGGTAGGAATTAGGGATTCAGATCAATGATCACAAAATCCTGATGCACGGTTTGTGTTTGGTTCGCTCAAACTCACAAGGTATATGAACACAAACTCTCTCCCTCTCCTCTTGATATGGAAATTAAGATAATCTCACCAATAGCTCTGATACCACCTGGTGTAGCGTAGCGGAAGACTTGGGATTTTGATGGTTTGATTTGGCTTGAATGAGAGGGAATTTGATAAATGGGGAACAAAATTAAGGATAACAAAATAAAATGGATAGAACTCTTGATCAATTAACTTCTGTAGCTTGATCAAAAGGGGTTTGATCGAAATCAAACGGCCAGCCAGGGCAAGTGTTGGATAATGTTCGAGTCCACGAACGAGTTAAGCGAGTCCATGCTTACAATGCAAATCCACGCACAACAAGTGAATCCACGCTCACAATGCGAGTCCATGCATCAATTCATGCAAATCCATGCATATCGTTGCAAATCCATGCAAAAAGAATTACACTAAGGTAATTACGAGAATACAATCTCAAATTAATTCATCATAAGTTGTTTTTTTATTACATTCAGATTGCATATTTAAAGAAACTAAGTGAACTTGGATTGGTCATTAAGCCAATTTCATCCAAGGGTCACAATACATGAACCTAGAATTAAATAAAATGAATCTACTTAATTGAAATATCTTAAAGGCCTAAAATGAACTTGTCTTGATTAAAACGAACTAAACTTATGAGATTCTAATGGTAAAATGCAAAGTAGTTGGTCTAGATGTCTTCAAATGCATATCAATTCGTTATAAACTTGAAATAACGAATTGATCCTTGGACCTTCTTCCCTAGACATCGATCAGATTGGAGGGAAGTCATAGATGACTTGGATGTCCCTACATCAGCATTTTTTGTAGATACAACAACAGGTACATGCATTCTGTCTATTGCTCTAATACAGTCCTATGAATTATTTAAAGGTCATCAAATGTAATATATATATTTCAAATATAATAGTATTTTATGCTAAGAAATTACCTTAAAATAAGGCATATATCTCTCATCATTCTCTATCTCCGGTGAAATCTTAGAAAATGCTGGATTATGTGGCCCTATAAGATATGAAGATAATTAGAGAACTGCTTGTAACACTTCATAAAAATTTAGGCTTACAGTCTCACAAGAATGTTGGAATCGTTCTTGAACTTGTCAATTGGATGCTGCCAAAGCCAACTGATATAAGAACATACAAACTTTCTCGAATATTGAAATATTATTAGAAGTCGTCAATCCATATTTTTCTTCCAAATCAGTGCATAAACTCAGCAATGTATCTTTGTCCATTTAAAACATATTTATGCATCATTTCTCATTCCTTCTTAGCAGACGAGGCTTCCATAATTGGCGGGGAACTTGCTTTGGGCGGATTAATTCAAATAACCACACAAATCCTGACCTCAACTGCTTCTATTTCTTAAATAGCTTCCATTGCTTCTTAAATATGTAGCTAACAAAAATTATATGTTCGACAAATAAAAGAATAAATTTAAGCATGTAAAATATTTATTGAAATTCATATATACTATACTATATTAGAACATTGAGAAAATATAAAAATTATTCTATGTTAAATGTTAACAAATAATCAATTATTCAAGACATAATAAACTACTTCTAATTTAAATGTGAAAAAAATATCATCTCTAAATTCAGGAGATCCACCGCCTAACATAGTCATACGAACTATATGCATTTGATGTCTTAACTAGTTCAATTTTCCTTGGGGACACTTCAATCTCATGTACATTTCTCTTTTTTCCTTATGATCGTACTTGCCACATATGCATTTCTCTATACTCTTTTATGCCCGTTAAATTCAGTATATCTGCCATAACTTTTTCAATGCTGCATCTAGGTTTTTTGCCAAAAGTATATTTCAATGAACTACTCCTACTCTCCATACTTTCTTTCATGTTCATTCATAAATTGTTCACGCTTTTAGTAAACTAATCAGTTCCCGACAACTTTTTTTCACTCGTGCGACTTTCTTCTTCTTATTCAAATTAGACCTATAATCACTTTTTTTTCTTTTTTAACTCTCTTCAGTAGTTTCATCATTTAATTCTATCATTTGGTGAAGACCAACATTTATATCTATATCTTCCTCCGAAGTGGTCAATCACCACTTCCTTCAAGGTCAACTGATTCTATTTCAGTCTCTTTTTCACGTTGTGTTAGATGAGGGATGCTTCCGCTACCCAAGAAAATGATTGCAGCATTGTTATAAAGCTGATGTAGGACATCCAAGGCATCCGAATCACCAAGCCAATCTGCTCGATGTCAATTGAAGAAGAACAAGGATCAATTCGTTATTTCAAGTTTATAACGAATTGATTTACATAAGAAGACATCTCGATGTACAAAACTGCACTTTGCCATTCAACCACATCAAGTTTAGTTCATTTATTTAAGTTTAGTTCATTTTAGACCTTTGATGAATTTCCAATTAATTTAGGTTCGTTTTATTCGAAACTCTAAGTTCATGTATTATGACCTTTGGTCGAACCAACCTAGCTCTTTCTATAAGTATGTAATCCGTATGTAGTCAAACTATCTATCAATGACGAATATATGAATTTGAGGGTTTATTCCCTGAATTACCTTGTGAGTAATTTATCTTGCATGGATTTGCCTCGTTTATGCATGGAATTGCATAGCTGAAGCGTGGACTCGCTTTGTTGTGCATGGATTCGCATAGCTTGTTCGTGGATTCGAACATTTACCCCACAGTTGCCCTGGCTGGCCGTTTGATTTATCAAACATCCTTAGGTTATACAACGGAAGTTGTTCTTGACCAAGGTTCTATCTCTTTATTTTTCACATAACCTATACTTATCGAACATTGTTATTACGAGCTTCTAGTCCGGAGCAACTGCCTTGTTTGTTTTCCCGTACCACATCGAGAATTACTACCTACTTAAGGCCCTTCTCACGCTATATAAGGCCGTCTTGGTTGAGGGTAGAACTCAAGAACTTCCGAGCGATCTCATCCATCGTCTGAGCAGTCAACGTGCCGTTGTGGTTTTGCGACCCCAGGTTGGCTGGTTAGGCGAGGAAGAGTTCGCTTGGTTTGGCAAATCAAGTTAAAATTTTTAAGGCTTCCGCTGGCCTACATCATATGGTATCAGAGCTTGCGCAACGATCGACTCAATTTCCATATTGAGTTGTGAGAGTGTTCATACACCCTTGTGAGTTTGAGAGAGCCAAACACTAGACGGATCAACATGATTTGTGATTATCCGATCCAAATCTCAAATTCCTACCAAACTCCACTACAAACCCGATCTGTAACATGGTGGTGCCTGACATGAATCAACGGCTTTTAAGTCGTGAAGACAATTTGAAGTCCACTCTTGATCGTTTGGACAAAGTTACATCCAAATCTACTGTTTGTGCAAAATCAGAAGAGAAGGGTGACCTGATTTCGTGTGCTACAATCTTTTCAAGAAGAGGAGTACATGGAGAACGTAATTCCAGAGATACTAGATATGGTGCTCGCAATCAATACGAGCATGAACAAGATCTACATGTTCGAAGACATCCCAAGGAAGGATTTAATCAGGTACATGCATCCGAATGTGAAGAATTAAAGCATGAACGAATGAAGTGTGTAGATCGTTCATCCAGAAGTGTAGATCGTGCATTAAAGCCTCAAGTTGACAAGTTCTATGGAGATATGGACGAAGCATTCTTGATGTGGCTTGAATCAATTGAAGATTATTTCCAGAACAACAATCTGACCGAGGAACAAAAGATTTGTTTCGTGGCTTACAAGTTTGATTCAAGAACCGCTTCTTGGTGGCATAAGGAGAGAATAACAAGATGCGTTCGTGATTGGGCTTCCATGAGATGAACTTTGAAGAAGAATTTTCTTACCGTGGGTTACAAGCAAACCCTAAGCAGGAAACTGATAAAGTGCATCCAAGGGAATAGATCTGTGACAAAGTATGCTTCTGAATTCATTCGTTTGGCAACATGGATGGACGTGGAAGACAAGTCAGATTATGTGATCTATCACTTTATTCAAGGCCTACAATCTGAGATCAAGCATCGAATGGAGGCTGACTTATTCTCCTACTTGAAAGATGCTTATACAAGGGCGCGACAAATTGAAAGGGCGTTGCACACGGGGGATTTCGTGAAAAATTCTGGACAAGACAAATTGATTAATGTTTATCACGATCCAAAAGAGACTAAGAATGTGCAAAAACTTATCAACACAAAGGATAAGAAGGTTGTCCAAGAATCTGATCCAAAAGCATCCACCAAGCCAAGGATTAATCCTAAAATTTCGGAGCAGAAGAAGAAAGAATTTGAATCTGCTTCAAGTCCTAATTTGCGTTGCTATAGGTGCAATCTGATTGGCCATATTGCACGTGATTGCCCTAAAAGGAAGATCAATCAATCTGCCAATCCAAAGGAGGCAAGCCAAGACACGAAGAGTTGTGCGCTAATTAAGGAAGACAATGAAGTGAAGCACAAGGCAGATCACGAAGCTGAGGAACAGAACAACTCTCAAGATGATGTTAAAAAACTTTGCGACCTGATGCTTAATTCTGAAACAAGGAATCAGGGAGAACTCTTCCAAACAAATTGTTCCGAGGCGAGTAAAGATCTTGATGTGATTATGACGAATGGAACTCAAGACAACGTGATCATGCATGACTTATTGGAAGGGAGAGATTGCCACGATCTGAAATCGCCAAACAAGCCGACCCAACACAAGTCTCAGAAGATTGATGACGTGCATGCTACGGAATTGGTAAACCCTCCTAATCTAACGTTTACGTTTGAAAGAGAATTTGGAGGCTATATTATGATTGATCATGAGATGAACGTACATGGAGAATTGCCTAAGATCATACCAGATTTGGAGACGAATTTGGAAGTCTGTCATGTGATCAATTCGAAGGTGTTAGATGCATTGCATGACGATAAAAAGTTTGACAATCTTCCTGAGCACGTGATGAAGTATTTGAGTTTAAACCCAGAAGGTTCATGGGAAGTTATGCATAAGAATACACGAATATTATTGGAAAACTTTCCAGAGAATGATATGAAGATTGATCCGAAAGGATTGCACTCATTGGAAGTTGATTTGAGTGGTTTGCAAGAATTGCATTCGGCTCACCACACTCTGGAGATCATACATGTTAATGTACAACCAAATATTCTGCATGCTAAATGGATCATATATCTTTGGGAGTTGTCAATCCAAAGTAATCAGACCATGTATCTTTGGGAGATGCCAAATCAGATTGAATGCAAGAGTGAAACTTCCAAGGTTCTTGCGGATGTTTCCAGTTCAAGGCAGATTTCATTTGATGAGTTTTATGGAATTGCTAATGCCTCTGATTGTTCATCGAAGATGCACAAAAATACGCAAGATTATGGTGATTCATTGGTATTATGCAAATCTGGACCGATGAACAAATTATATTTGCATGATGAGCCAAATCTGAAGGGTGTTCAAATTCACAATCTGAAGTTCGTGATTGTCATGATTTGTTTCATCATGTTGAGTTCAAAGTATCTATTTCATTGGAAGGGCAGAAACCAAACCTCGCCTTCGAGTTCGAATGTTTTCATTGGTACATTGGTATTGTTCTTGGTGATGATGTCGCTTTGCTGTACTAAGCTCGGGACGAGCTTATTTTCCAAGAAGAGGAGTATGATGTAGGACATCCAAGGCATCCGAATCACCAAGCCAATCTGCTCGATGTCAATTGAAGAAGAACAAGGATCAATTCGTTATTTCAAGTTTATAACGAATTGATTTACATAAGAAGACATCTCGACGTACAAAACTGCACTTTGCCATTCAACCACATCAAGTTTAGTTCATTTATTTAAGTTTAGTTCATTTTAGACCTTTGATGAATTTCCAATTAATTTAGGTTCGTTTTATTCGAAACTCTAAGTTCATGTATTATGACCTTTGGTCGAACCAACCTAGCTCTTTCTATAAGTATGTAATCCGTATGTAGTCGAACTATCTATCAATGACGAATATATGAATTTGAGGGTTTATTCCCTGAATTACCTTGTGAGTAATTTATCTTGCATGGATTTGCATGGAGTGCATGGATTTGCCTCGTTTATGCATGGAATTGCATAGCTGAAGCGTGGACTTGCTTTGTTGTGCGTGGATTCGCATAGCTTGTTCGTGGATTCGAACATTTACCCCACAATTGCCCTGGCTAGCCGTTTGATTTATCAAACATCCTTAGGTTATACGACGGAAGTTGTTCTTGACCAAGGTTCTATCTCTTTATTTTTCACATAACCTATACTTATCGAACATTGTTGTTACGAGCTTCTAGTCCGGAGCAACTGCCTTGTTTGTTTTCCCGTACCACATCGAGAATTACTACCTACTTAAGGCCCTTCTCACGCTATATAAGGCCGTCTTGGTTGAGGGTAGAACTCAAGAACTTCCGAGCGATCTCATCCATCGTCTGAGCAGTCAACGCGCCGTTGTGGTTTTGCGACCCCGGGTTGGCTGGTTAGGCGAGGAAGAGTTCGCTTGGTTTGGCAAATCAAGTTAAAATTTTTAAGGCTTCCGTTGGCCTACATCAAAAGCTCTTCACCAATACCATTATCCTTACACTTTGCATCGCTAGGACTCTCTTGTTGAATAAATTACCCATCTTTATCAACATTAATCAAAATAAGTATATTAATGATAATAATCATATTTTAATACCTTAATTTTTTTCTTTCCACCAATCATCTGAAACAACTATAGTCCTTTTAATGGGATCCCAGCCTAACTCTATCTCTCGATCGACTTTTATGTTTCTCCACAATTTCCACTGATTTTTCATCCAGTCCATTTAAATTTCAATTGATCTTTTGTGAAAATATATCCACCAGTCTCCATGTCTTTGATCAGCCACAACCATCCCTTGGAACCTCAAGTACTTCCAATACGATAGCTATAATTTTTCCCACGAATGCATAAATCGAAAAAAAGATTAAATTGTGCTTTAGTCCATTTTACTTCTGCACCACTATGAGACATCTACATGCAAAGTTATTCTCTTAGACCACCTGCAGCGGGTGGCTTCCTCGCCCCGGAGGTGCCACGTGGTGGCCTTTGATTGGAGGCGAGGCACGCCTCGCTGACCTGTGTGGCCCCCTCGCGTGTCAGCGAGGCGTGCCTTGCCCCGACAGGGTCGCCTCGCCCCCTCTGATTGGGACACCTCGCCCAGGGCAATATTTTTTTTTTAAATTCGATAAAAATTAAAAACATTCAGAAAAATTCGGAAAAAAAATTCTAAAAAATAATTTTGCTTTTTTTGACTTTTTTGTGCAATTAAAATTTTTTTATAATTTTTTGTTAATTTTATACAATTTTTTGAATCCAAGTAACAAAACTTTTCGGATGAAAAAAATGTGTGTGGTCCAAATTTGATATTAAATATTTGTGGTCCAAATTTATTTGAAAATTCTATAAATTGATACAACCTTCTTCATAATTTTTCACACCAAAACATATCCTCTTCTCCTCTTTTTAGGAAAAAAAATAGGTATGGATCCGATATCATCGAGTTCCGATAGTTCTAATTCTAGTTCGGATTTCCAATATAGTTCAGGAAAGGAAGAAAATAGGTTAGTTCTAAATTATTTGTAGAAATATCAAGCCAAAATGGAAGCCAACATTCGGGCTGTAGAGGCCATTGTTCAAAGATGACAAGCTGCGTCATAGCCTCCTGCAAAAAGACGCTATATCAACTGGGGTCGTGAAATTGGTGATGAGTGCTTGGTGTAGGATTATTTTGCTGAAATACTAACATATGGACCTGATATGTTCCGCCGTCGATTTCTAATGAAAAGACCTTTGTTCTTGAGAATAGTAGAAATGGTGACTGCCCATGATCTATACTTTCAACATAATGCCGATGCTGCAGGGAGAGTTAGGTTATCAACTTTGCAAAAATGTACTACAACGATGAGAGTTATCGCGTACGGTTCGGTAGCTGACGTCGTTGACGAGAACCTAAGGATGGCCAAATCTACAACGAGGCAAGCTTTGGTGAAATTTGTAGACGGTGTCACGGCTTGTTTTGGGGCAGAGTATCTTAGGAAGCTCAATGAACAAGATCCCGCTCGTCTGCTCCATGTGGCAGAGCAACGTGGTTTCCCAGGCATGATATATCGATTGCATCCATTGGAAATGGAAGAATTGTCCTACTGCCTGGGCTGGATAATATGCTAGTAGAAATGGCAAAACAACAATCATATTGGAAGCGGTTGCCTCATATGACCTATGGATATGGCACCGCCTTCTTTGGAACACTAGGTACTTATAATGATATTAATGTGTTACAACAGTCTCGTGTTTTTAGTGATGTTTTAGAAGGTCGTGCACCTAAAGTGAGCTATACCATCAATGGCACCCATAGAGAGATGCCATATTATCTCACTGATAGGATATATCCACAATTGACTACCTTTGTGAAGTCAATAACATCTCCGAGCACTCAAAAAATGAAGATGTTTGCTGAACGTTAAGAGAGTTACAGAAAAGATGTGGAGAGGGCATTTGGAGCTCTACAAGCTCGCTTTGCTTTCATAAAATCTCCATTCTTCTTTGGGATCAAGAATTCATTAGCAAAGTTATGATAGCTTGTATCATAATGCATAATATGATAGTGGAGGATGAACGTTATTGATATGGACTTTATAGTCCAGAAGAATTCATCAACGACAGACCAGGCTGCAGCACATCCACAAACTATGAATACTCTACTCAACGCGTTGGATCTCTATCAAGCTTCATGACTGCCGATTTTCAAATTCGGAATAGAGAAGCCCATTTCGCTCTCCGTAAAGACTTAATTGAGCACGTTTGGACTAAATTTGGTGGCGGTATTTAGTTATGTAATTTGCAAATCTAAGTTATTTCTTCAATTCCGTAGTTTCTTTGTGATTTGTATTTTTTAATGAAATTTCCATTTCTTAAATTTAGTGTTCCAATTTTTTTTAAGCATGTTCGAAGTTACGCGAAAAAATACTCGAGTCTCATACAGTTAGCTGAATTTTAAAAAGCGGAACTGAGAAAAAAACTGACGTGGCGCCCAGGACGTGCACTATATTCAGGACACCACTGTGAGCTGAAAACTGAGAGTAGGGGCGCGACTGACGTGGCGCCCAGGGCGTGCACTTTAGCGGGAGCACCAATGCGGATGGACTTACTATTATTATTACCTTAAAATTACATGTTGTTATTGCTACTTTTTAATAATTTGATAATAGAATAGGCAAACAACCAATGAGGGACGGTCATGATCAAGATTACAAGTAGGAATTTTATAATACGTATTTGATCTACGAATAGAGAGGTAAAAATTTAAATGATAAAAAATTACAGAGTAATTGATGATTGATTCCCAACAAGATTGAGAGTCTGTGAACAAAATTCTTGGAATCTAAGTTATAATAAAAATAAAATACTTACATCGGCATTTTTGGAATCTTTCAATATAGATTGACACAGCTACTCAATTTCAGTATTGGGCTGCAAACAATTTGCACATGATAATATATTCAACATATACGGTATACAACCATGAAATAAAAAAAAAATAGAGCAAGAAATGAGACGTATGCCAATATTTAGTTACAACAAATTTTTGCCTCTTTTGGGTAACCCAAAACTTTTAAGTTCACTATTTATAAATTTTTAATTTCACTCAACAAAATATTAACAAAAAAATATTAATAAAAATTGGTTTAAAAAAATATTTGACTCGACAAATTAATTTTGTTTAATTTTTATAGGCAATTAAAGTTATGGTTAAGACTTCTAACAAAATCCTTTAGTTCAATAATTGGTTAAAAACATTTTGACTCAATAAATTAATCATAATCTTCGATAATGGTTATCTTATCTCCAACTTGAATGATGACTCTCTACAATTTGGGTCATCAAGTTATGTAGTTTCGAGACTTCAGAATCCAAAATCTAGTGCTTTCTCCAATTAACTGACCCATACTTTTTCATTGTCTCAAGCTACAAAGAAAGATAATTAAGGTTATTTGAATCATTTGAATTTATGAGTATGTCGATAATTTGATAATGCAAAAATCATTAATTAAATTGGATAATGAATTTTGAGATTCATCAACTAATTTTTTTCTTTTCACCAAACATTTCAAAATCAGCTATCCAACAGCTAACAACTAAAACAAATCTGTGTTGTGATTGCAGTTTAATTTGATAAGATTCGGAAGATAGCTATTACCTGTTTGTAATCACGTTTGTATGGATATATTGAAGAAGTTAATTCGTTTTGCACAAACATAATCGTGAATCGGTGAATCGATCTTCAATGCTTCACAAACATGAAATGCAAGATGAAAACCCCAATTTTGAGGAGAGGAAGCGAAGGTGTAGAGATATTCAAATTAAAGTTTGAATTGAAGAAGATGAATCAAGATCTCTCGGCTTCGCCTAACAATCCACCTTTCAGTATACGAAACGGAACGACGGCGACGTGGGAAAGGGTTCCTCAACACCCTTGTTCCAAAAAGGGTGAGCGTCCCCGTTACCCACCAATTTGGGTCGTTCGTTGGTGTACAGGTTTCGGATTACTAAAGTTTCTCGTCATCAGGATCCCTCCAGAGAGAGAGAGAGAGGAGAGAGGCGCAGAAAATATTTCATTCGGCGAGTGGTGTTCCTGGGGCAATTTTTAAGGGTTATGTTCTTTTGGGCCTAAATGGGCCAATCGTTGGGCCTTACTTTGACAAGGAAAATCATATGGGCCTTCATTCCCGAAGGAGAGAGTTTGTTCCGAGATGTTAAATTAAATTATTTAATTAAAAGATCTGAGTTTGAATTATTAATAATTATTAGTATTAAATAGTTATCCAAAGAATTTACCTTCTTTCAAATTCATATTCTGCTTTTAACTTGCATCGTGAGAGTAAATATTGTTGATAGAGTAGATAAAAAAACCACTTATTCATTTAAGTTTTCACAATATTTGATTCTACATTATCACCTTGCTTTTGGATACAAATTTAGAAAATAAGAATGGTAAATTAAAATATGGTCATGGCAATAATGTTAATTGCAAAACTGTTTTTGGTTAATGTAATGAGTATGTGATCATCATTTTCCATAGCCCCATGGTACATATGGCACTTTTTATTTTAGTTTTTTCTTCTTATATCACCAAATCTTACCCCAAACATTTTTCCTATCCGAACATCGTATCAGTTTCTTTCTTTTTATATTTCTATCAATCACTTTTAATTTTTTCATTATTTAAAAATCTTACCCAGGTCAATATACATGGGGGTGGAGCCAGAAATTTTAACGAGTGGGGTCAATTTTAATTTTTTAAAATTTGATTTCAATTTCTAGTTTGATTAATTTTTTTATGTGATCAATTTCTAATTTTAATGGGTAAATACATTAAAAATATAACAAACTATTAAACAAATTTTATTTTAAGTGGGGGCAATTGCCCCCACTACTTTAATGGTAGCTCCGTCCCTGTCAATATAGATTAATTTACTAAGTATCTAGATATGACAGGCAGATGTTGCAATGAGCTAAAACAAAATGATGATGTCATATTGTCAATCATGTGTTCAACAAGCATACATTACATACATGTACACATTTCTTATTAAGTACTAGGGATCCTTTGATTGTCGCAAGGAGCCATGGTGTGAATTCAACGACTCAGGAATTCCTTGAACCACAAAGCTGATTTCTTCATGTACCGTTTTAACCCATCTTTATAGTCAACAAAGACTATTCCGAAGCGGACAGTGTATCCATCTGCCCATTCGAAATTGTCCAGCAGCGACCACGCGAAGTATCCCTTGATATTAACCCCCATCCTGCAACCATTGAAACATCGGTTACTCAAACGCAACAAACACGTGATCGACAAGATCACTACGAACATCGTTAACTCACGTGATCGCGTTCTGCAGAAACGAAAGATGACTATGATAGTAGTTCACCCGACTGTCATCCTCCAGCATGACCGATCCAGTATTTATTTCGCTGTACCCTGGAAATGTTAGGAAAAGCAACGACTTCCTGTGTTAGAAGAGATAATTTGGCATCAGATCAGCATCCAGTGTATAATCAGTATGATAAGTACTACCGTTTTCGGTTATGTACACGTCGGGATTATTGAATTTGTACTTCAGATAAAGCATAAGGTCAAGAATCCCCTCTGGGTAGACATATAACCAGTCTGATGCTGCCTGCAAAAGGTAATTCAATATCAACTCACAGCTTCTGAATTATAAATTTTGAGTGCATCAAAAAGCTTGATATTTTGTCCCGGATAAGCCAGGAATCTGTTTGATCTACTTATTAGTGATTCTGCAGAGCAATGCAGCTATTTACCTTGGGGCCGATCAAAATTCCATTACGCTCCGCTGATCAAGCACATACACTGTGTTAGTGAACGAAGCACAGAAGTATATATCGGAAGCGATGGCATTAGATAGGAGAATTTGATTCATACATACCTGAAGATTTGGCGCAAGAGTCAGTCAAAAAGCTGAAGTTTCCAGTTTTGCAAGGGACAGCAGTTCCATAATAAGTAGTATAATAGTTGACCCCAATGAAATCAAAAGATCCTTCAACTAACGCGGACTTCTCACTTGTAAATCGAGGAAGACGTTTGCCCACATAAGTAACCATTTCTACCGGATAGAAGCCGGATTTCAACGGCTCCAAGAACCTTGCAAGTTCAAGTAACGTGAAAGCATGAGTTTTCTCAAAATCTGCAGATTACTTGGAATTTTTTTTGTTAAGATCATTATATTGCAACAAAGAGCTTCTGAAGTGAATGAATCAACAAATGAAAGTAATTACCAATCCAACTGGAAGATAAGAAGTCGAGATGCTGCTTGACGATCTGCATATGATGGCATCATCGGCAGGATCCACTGACAGTCTAGTGTGATACCTATTTGACCCTCCTGTGGAGCCTACGAAATACCAGAAAACAGAAAGAACACGTCGAACTGCTGATCATTATCTCCGAATTGCTATTGATAGCAGCATAGGGAAGGAGATTATTGTAGATTCATTTTGACAACAAGCATGAACGCATTTGATTCAAATTCTCATCAACTAGGATTAAGAAGTATAAGTTGGAGCATAGACATTTGAAATTGAAATATCAAGTGGAAAAAATGCAGTATGATAAAGATCGAGTCACCTGGTACTTATCTCGATAGATCTTCACAGCAGCAGCATGTGCAAGTATCTGGTTGTGTGCTACAATATATGGCTCAGTGCTCGACTCACCTGCCGTGCAGTTAGAGGAGTACCACCTTGAACATCTACCTGGAGCATGGGCACCAGTTGCAAACCCGAGATCAGCAACGCCGTGAGGTTCATTCAAGGTGATCCAGTGCTTCACCCTATCTCCAAAACTTCTGAAGCACAACTCTGCATAATCACGAAAATCATCTCTGCATATGCATGCGGTATATGATTAGATGCCCGCGAACGGAACTTTTGTTGATTAGAGCTATTACAATTAACTACTTACACTATTTTGGAGCTCAAAAGACCACCATATTCTTGCTGAAGGGCTTCTGGAACATCCCAGTGAAATAATGTGACAAAAGGTTTTATTCCTGGAACAAGCAATAAAAAAAAAAATAGAAGATGAACACAAAAAACTACTAATGGCTTTTTCATTCTGTTGAAGATCGTGCTCGATAGCAAATCTCATCGATAAATTAGTAGAGAAAAAACCGACCTTTCGATAGGAGCTCGTTTATCAGATTGTTGTAGTAATCAATCCCTTGTTGGTTCACTCCGCCGCTTATATGACCTCCTTCACCCCAAAATCCAAGTACAAGAGAGAATACACGCGGACAGAAAATAGATGATGCATCATAAATCATGACAAATATAAAGATGATCATGCAAATAACAACTCACCAGGTAACAGTCTAGACCATGAAATTGAAAATCTGTAAGCATCGAATCCTATATCATCCATTATCTTCACATCTTCCTGTCCGATATTTTTCACATCGTTTAACAGATGATAATTATTTAAAAGAGAAAGGACTGCATTAATCCAATATCTATCTGCCTCAGCTATTCGGAATATGGTCTCTATCTGACATAAAGTAACAATAGAACACAGACTGATATATCCCTTCGAATGTGAACCTTGTATCTATGGTAAGAGTCATCAGCAACATCTCCATTACTGCTGTCCCGAATCTTGCCTGCACAAGAAATCACGCGTTCAATTCTTATTAACATAAAAAAGACGTTATTGGAAGAGCCACCTTATAAATAAGGTTCCAAATTGTTCTACTCTAAAAAACAAAACATCTCAACAAAAAAGGGACACAAAACAGTACCAGGAAGACTAGCAAAAGCATCCCATATACTTGGGCTCCTGCCACCTTCATCTGCTCCTCCTTCATACTTAAACATCCAAATACCAAAACCAGACTTCAATTTTACACACAAATAATGTACCAATAAAAATTAAACAAAAATCAAGTCCAGCACAAAACCAACCTGGTAAGCAGAGCTAGCAGTCCCAAACACAAATCCTCGAGGGAAATTCTCTCTCTTAAGAGCCTCGAATTTATCTGGTTCCTTACCAAACACCAATGAGGTTGCAAGGCAACAGACAAACACCAACAAGCTTATGGCTTTACCATCCATCTTTACTTGTTCTTTTTTCTGAGAACTGGTTCTTAGTCTTAGGCAGTGCGTCACCCGTTCTTGCCAGTGTACATGTAAAATATATAGCATTCGCGGCTAACAGAATTACATTTTACTGCTTTGTAGTTTTCCACAGTTTCAGTTTAGTGCTTATTTTTATATATTAAAAAGTAATCTCTACCCCTGATTATCAAAGGACCAAATAAAAAAGATTGGAGAATTTTTTTTACTTGAAAAGAGATAAAAAAGGGGTCGAGTTCTTTATACAGATAATCTGTGAAGAATGCATCTGCGATATAAGAGATTTTTTACTTGTATCATTTATTTAACAAATTTGTTTATTAATAATTAAAATAATATATAATTATAATATATGCAGAAAATCACAATTGATATCTCGTATATATTTGTTCTAGTTTGAGAGAGAATGTTTTGTGATTTTTTCTTTACGAAATCGAAATAACTGTTCTTGAGAACCAACTCTTGTCATTGCGTGCATATAGAGTGTAAGAATTGGGTGGATTTAAGTGATTAATATTAGAACCTTTTGATACTTTCTGCTCTTCCCGAATCCGTAGGGTAAGTCTTGTCCTATAGTTATATAAATTAGATTACGAAACTATCTATAGAGATTAATCTGTTTTGTTTAGGCTTTTGAGATCGGAAGGAGGAGAGCAGGTTTAGGTCGTAGAAGTCATCGCTAACAACCATAGAAGGTAAGTGAATTCTGTCTTTGTTTCATATATGTATTCCCGTCCGTATTCTGTCCGTATTTGTTCTGTATTCATCCATATTCTATCCGTATTCGTCTGTATTCTATCCGTATTTCTGTATGTATTTTTGTACGTATTTCCATACGTATTTTTGTACGTATTTCCGTACATATTTTGTCAGTATATCAGATTGT
This sequence comes from Hypericum perforatum, assembly GCA_012979155.1. Lineage (NCBI taxonomy): Eukaryota > Viridiplantae > Streptophyta > Magnoliopsida > Malpighiales > Hypericaceae > Hypericum > Hypericum perforatum. The sequence continues at coordinate 497,052 of SOPF01027588.1, forward strand.
GAAATTGGGAGATGTGTTATGGATTTCGAAAATACTGATTTGTATTGTTGATATTGGATTCGTATTTATGATTTTGGATTCATGAGTGTGCTTTTGGGATTCGTGATTGTGGATTCGTGATTGTGATTGTGATTGTGGATTCATGACTGTAGTTATGAATTTAGATTTGTGATTGATAAGAATGATAACATGCGGGATTGTCCCATACCTAGTGGACCGTAGTTCATGCATACTGCTTAAGGGGCTATCGGGTAACCCAAGGTATGTGCGATCAAATGGACGGAAAGGTATGTGGACTATCTGGGCTTGTGGAAGGTAGTACTTCTGCCTAATGGGCCCTTAGAGGAAAGGAAGAGTACTTACCAGTGGACCACAAGAATCCCGACATGAGTGAAAGGACTCCGGAGCTCCGTATGTGTGTGATCGTATGTGTGTGATCATATGTGTGTGATCATATGTATTTGGCATTGTGATCATTGCTGTGGTTATTATTATGAACATTGTTTCAGTATGCACATGTGGTTGTGATATGTTGTGGAATTCCTTACTGAGTTTAAGACTCACCATGGTTATTTTCTTACGTGTACAGATACTGGATTGTCAGGACGAGAGTAAAAGAGAGCTGCATGTATTCATGTGGACCATTTAAATCTGTTTTGGAACATTGATTTTAGATTGTTTGTTTTTCGAATTTTGGACAACTTGTATTTCGGATTTCCATCGTTTTGCAATAAAAGGTTTTGTCACGTTCTTTTTGGGTCGTGACATTTTATGGTATCAGAGCATTTTCATAAGAAAAAGAGAATTTGAAATCATTCACAGTTGCATTGCATGCATTTGAGCGATCTGGGGAGTATTGGGGGTTAGAGAGTTTGTCGTGGGAAGTTGCAGTGGAAAGTTAGGTGCATATTCTCGCGTAATTTTGCTTCAAAACTGCGAGAACTTTAAACTGTCATAACTTTTGACTTGTTGATCTGATTTTCCATTATAATATGTTTTCAGAAAGGGAAAAACAAGATCTACACATGTTCCCGCTTTCTGATACGATTGAGTTTGGGGGTTAAATTCTTTTTTATTTGAAAGTTACGGCAATTTAAAGTTTTTTGCCAAATATTTTTCGTACTTTTAACGTGAATGCATATTTCCTTCCGAATCTCTCGGGCATGTAAGGTGTGGTTGTGATTTAGGTATTGATAGTGTGACCCTAGTAGGTAGTGTGATCAATTTTATCAGTGGTATGAATGGAAATATTGTTGTGGTTATGACATGATGTATTTATTAGATATGAATGGTGTGATGTTGCGATTATGTTAGAAATTTGTGTGCTGAGTAGATGTCGATTTAATATCTGGTTCTTCTTGTTATGCTCGTTTGTGAGTGGTGTGACCAAATAGGTAGTGTTATTTGACCTTCCAGGTATAGAAACTATGGCACCACAGACCAGAAGCGCTACATCCAAGGGGCAGGGCTCCAAACAAGCTGGAAATCCATTGCCGCCCCTTGCTGCTAGGGCCGCACAGGAACCACTACCTACGGGTGCCCAGGAGGTGGTCCCTGATGTGCAGGTTGAATTGGATGCCCATTCAGCTACGAATGAGCAACTAGTCAATGCTGCGAATCCAGTGAACTTGATGCCGCCTCCCCCAGGGCAAAGCACTGATGGTACTTTGCTGCAAATACTGAGCCTCCTTGTTCAGCAGCAGCAACAACAAGCAGCCACCGTGCCTCAACCAGTGGTTATACAACAGCCTCAGTCAGCTGCTGCTAGGTACCGTGAATTCCAACGGGTCAAGCCACCTAGCTTTAATGGTACTGAGGAGCCCATACAGGTAGAGGATTGGGTGATGGAGGTAGAGAAGGCATTCCAGATTGCCCAGATCCCACCAACTGAGAAGGTGGTATTTGCTGCTTACCTGCTGACTGGTGATGCCCTACGGTGGTGGGAAACTCAAAAACGTGTACGCAATAGTTCACCAGCTGGGAGTAATAGTGCTTACAATTAGGAAGCCTTCCTGAAGGACTTTAGGGAGCGTTTCATTCCTGCTCCTCGACAGAGAGAAATGGCGCGGGAGTTTGATCAGCTGATACAAGGAGATAAGACAGTGACAAAATATGATCAGGAGTTCACCCGTCTCTCAATGTTTAAGAGTGCTACTGCTATGGATGAGGACACCCGAGCTCAGAAATTTAAGGATGAGCTTGCTGAAGAAATTAGAGACCATGTGGTACCGCTTTTACTGCCCACTTACAAAGAAGTGCTCAAAAGAGCATTAGTAGTGGAGCAGAATATACGCCAAAGAAAAGATAAAGAACCAGGTAAGAGGAAACTAGGTTTTAGTCCGGCAGAACCAGCAAAACGACCCCATACCCCAGGAGCTGGCGGGAGTAATAAGAACTCCGGCTCTGGCTTATGGTGTGTTAGGTGTAAGCGACCTGGTCACTTGAAGGAGCAGTGTAGATGGATTACTGAAGCCTTCTTCAAATGTGGGAAGATGGGACATTTAGTGGCTAGCTGCCCAGAACTTCAGACCCAACAGAATTCCACCAACCGTGCCCCCACTCAGGCAGGTGCAAACTTAGCCTCTAGACCAATAGCTCGAGTTTACACACTCACCCAAGAAGATGCAAGGCAGAAGGGAGATGTGGTGACAGGTAAATAAATTTTTTTATGAATAATATGAATCATTTTAATTGTGTGAAATTGCGTGAATTGTGTGAACTGTGTGAACCATGTGAACTGTGTGAACTGTGTGAACCATGTGAACTGTGTGAACTGTGTGAACCATGTGAACTGTTGTGAATCATGTGAACTGTGTGAACCAGTTAAACTATGTGAATTAGGTGGTTACTTAGGACGATAATTGTGCTTACCTTATGTGAACAGGCAAGTTTCTAGTAGCTGGCAGTTATGCAAACACGTTATTTGACTCAGGAGCTACACACTCCTTTATTGCGGAGCACTTTGTACGAAGACATAAGTTAGGTCGGAGTACTAGTGAGGAGGAAATGGAAGTGAGGATGCCTTTAGGAAAGTCCATAGTGGTTGACCAAGTGTGTGATTGTGATATCCATATAAATGGTCGCCAACTTCCTGGATATCTTAGAATTATGAAGATGATGGGTTTTGATGTTATCCTTGGTATGGATTGGCTGGCAAAGCACCATGCATCTATTGATTGTAGAAGAAGAACGGTGAATTTTTGACCTCCTAGACAGGAAGAATTTATTTTCGAAGGAGAGACAGTTAATTTTCCTTCGCCACATTTGATTTCAGTTTTCGAAGCAAGGAAGCTAGTACAAAATGGTGCGGTAGCCTACCTTGCTAGTACTATGGATACTCGAAGTGAAGTCACCTTGGATCAAATACTGGTGGCTAACGAGTTCCCTGATGTATTTCCAGAAGACATACAAGGGGTGCCCCCAGATAGAGAAGTAGAATTTCAAATTGAATTGATCCCTGGGGCTCGTCCAGTGTCTAAGGCACCTTACCGTATGGCCCCAACCGAGCTAAAAGAGTTGAAGTCACAGTTGGTAGAATTACTAGATAAGGGTTTTATTAGACCCAGTGTATCACCCTAGAGAGCACCAGTACTGTTTGTGAAGAAAAAAGATGGGAGTATGAGGATGTGCATAGATTATCGAGAACTAAACAAGCTCACAGTCAAAAATTGATACCCGGTACCGAGGATTGAAGATCTATTTGATCAACTGAGGGGAGCTCAGGTATTCTCCAAAATAGACCTTCGATCAGGCTATTACCAGCTTAAGATCCGAGAAGAGGATGTACCTATCACTGCTTTTTGCACGTGGACACTACAAATTCCTAGTCATGCCATTTGGACTGACCAATGCACCTGCCAAATTTATGGATCTCATGAACCGCACTTTCAGGCCATATTTGGATAAGTGTGTTATGGTATTTATAGATGATATTTTGGTATACTCACCTAATAAGGAAGAGCATGAGCAACACTTGAGAATGGTATTGCAGATCCTTCGCAAAGAACAGTTGTACGCCAAATTTAAGAAGTGTGAATTCTGGCTTGAGAAGGTTAGATTTTTAGGACATGTTATTTTGGGAGAAGGGGTTTCTGTTGACCCTAGCAAAATTGAAGCAGTGGTGAATTGGAAACAACTGGGTAATGTGGCGGATATACGTAGCTTCCTGGGGTTAGCTGGTTACTATCGACGATTTATGGAAGGCTTCTCCAAGATAGCCATGCCCCTAACCAGACTAACACAGAAGGGAGTTCAATTTTTATGGACGAGGGAATGTGAGCAGAGCTTCCAAGAACTGAAGAATAGATTGATATTTGCACCCATATTAGCTCAACCAAAAGAGGGGATAGACTTTGTGGTCTATAGTGATACCTCAAAGAATGGGTTGGGGTGCGTGCTAATGCAAGATGATAAGGTAATTGCATATGCGTCAAGACAACTCAAGCCATATGAGAAAAATTACCCTACTCATGACCTGGAACTAGCAGCAGTCGTTCATGCACTCAAGGTTTGGAGGTATTACCTTTATGGGGTACGTTGTAAAATATACACAGATCACAAAAGCCTCAAATATATTTTTACCCAGAAGGAATTGAATATGAGGCAACGAAGATGGCTAGAATTGATTAAGGACTACGATATCGGGATTCACTATCACCCCGGAAAAGCCAATGTAGTGGCAGATGCGTTAAGCAGAAAGGGTGGTCATTCAAGTCCAGAAGCAGGAAATGAGCTGACCGAACAGGAGAATTTGATAAGGGAACTAAAGAGGCTAGAACTGGAAGATACTTCATCAGTAGGGTTATTGGCAAACATGGAAATAGAACCTACACTTCGGACACAATTGGGTGAGAGACAGTGTCAAGATGCCGTGTTGACCCTACTGAGGCACCGAGTTGAACAAGGGGAGTTAGAAGATTTTCATATTGGTGTAGATGGATTTCTATACTATAAAAATAGAATATGTATACCCACTTTTAAGGATTTGAAGAATAAAATATTAGAAGAGGCACACACTGCTCGTTATTCAGGACATCCAGGGGGAACCAAAATGTATCAGGACCTCAAACTCAGTTTTTGGTGGCCAGGGATGAAAAGAGAGATAGCTGACTATGTGGCAAGCTGTATGATTTGTCAGATGGTTAAGGCCGAACACCAGCGGCCAGCGGGTTCCTTACAACCATTAGAAATCCTACAATGGAAGTGGGAAATGATCACTATGGATTTTGTGACAGGACTGCCGAAGAATACATATGGGAAGGATGCAATTTGGGTGATAGTTGATCGACTTACCAAGACTGCACACTTTTTAGCATACAAGACTGGGATGTCTATCGAGCAAATGGTAGAACTGTATATCAAAGAGATAGTGCAACTTCATGGAGTTCCATTAAGTATTACTTCAGATCGGGATACGAGGTTTCTGTCGAGGTTCTGGATTAGCATACAAAAAGCGATGGGGACAAAACTACAGTTTAGTACTGCCTTTCACCCACAGACAGATGGACAGTCAGAAAGGACTATACAAACTCTGGAAGACCTACTAAGAGCTTGTGTTCTAGACTTTGGAGGAAATTGGGAAGGCCACCTTCCTTTGGTAGAGTTTGCGTACAATAACAGCTTTCAGGCAAGTATAGGTATGGCCCCCTACGAAGCCTTATACGGAAGGAAGTGTCGATCACCCATCAGCTGGAATGAAGTAGGAGAGAAAGGAATTCTTAGTCCAGAAATGTTCAGGGAGTTAACTGAAAAAGTTCCTATAATAAGAAATCGGATACAAGCTACACAAGATCGACAAAAGAAGTTCGCAGATCAACATCGTAGGGACGTAGAATTTGAGGTGGGAGATCATGTGTTCTTGAAAGTCTCCCCGACTAAAGCTATTCGTAGATTTGGGGTAAAAGGAAAACTCAGTCCACGGTTTATTGGGCCATATGATATTATAGAGCGAGTGGGAAAATTGGCATATCGTTTGGCACTACCCCTAGCTTTGGCCGGAATACATGATGTTTTCCATGTGTCCATGCTTCAAAAGTACATTCCGAGAGAAGGTCAAATTGTACAAGAAGTTCCAACGGAAGTTCGCCCGAATATGAGTTATGAAGAAGTCCCACTGAGAATTGTAGACTCCAAACTACAGCAACTCCGTAGGAGGACGATTGAATATGTCAAGGTACAGTGGAGTAACCATTCAGAAAGAGAAGCTACCTGGGAGCTAAGCGTAGAAATGAAGGAGAAGTACCCATACCTCTTCGATCACACAAGTAAGTTTGAGGACAAACTTTATTTAAGGGGGGGTAGAATGTAAGAATTGGGTGGATTTAAGTGATTAATATTAGAACCATAATGACTGTTTTGATACTTTCTGCTCTTCACGAGAGTAGATTATAATTGTGCGGCTTGACCCTAACTGTTTAGGAAAAACCTAGGGTTATTAGACTTTCCCTACACCCAAAAGACACTGTTCACGAAAACACTATTCACGAAATCACTATTCATGAAATTTTACCCCTCTTGCAAAAGAGAAGAAACCAGTCAGACGGAAAAAGATCAAAAAGGAGGAACGATCGCGTCAGTTATTAGGGGTAGGATTATTTTCCTCTTTTTGTTCCTTTACTCGAGATTATGTACGTCTTAAAGGGGCTTACGAATATTCCTTTCCAAAGGTGAGGAGGACGATCTGATTAACTCGGGACACTCGGAAGATCAAGGAAAGGATCCCGAATCCGTAAGGTAAGTCTTGTCCTATAGTTATATAAATTAGATTACGAAACCATCTATAGAGATTAATCTGTTTTGTTTAGGCTTTTGAGATCGGAAGGAGGAGAGTAGGTTTAGGTCGTAGAAGTCATCGCTAACAACCATAGAAGGTAAGTGAATTTTGTCTTTGTTTCATATATGTATTCCCGTCCGTATTCTGTCTGTATTTGTTCTATATTCGTCCATATTCTGTCCGTATTCATCTGTATTCTATCCGTATTTCCATACATATTTTTGTACGTATTTTGTCAGTATATCAGATTGTGAAATTGGAAGATGTGTTATGGATTTCGAAAATACTGATTTGTATTGTTGATATTGGATTCGTATTTATGATTTTAGATTCATGAGTGTGCTTTTGGGATTCGTGATTGTGATTGTGGATTCGTGTTTATGATTGTGATTGTGGATTCGTGACTGTAGTTATGAATTCAGATTTGTGATTGATAAGAATGATAACATGCGGGATTGTCCCATACCTAGTGGACCGTAGTTCATGCATATTGCTTAAGGGGCTACCGGGTAACCTAAGGTATGTGCGATCAAATGGACGGAAAGGTATGTGGACTATCTGGGCTTGTGGAAGGTAGTACTTCTGCCTAATGGGCCCTTAGGGGAAAGGAAGAGTACTTACCAGTGGACCACAAGAATCCCGACATGAGTGAAAGGACTCCGGAGCTCCGTATGTGTGTGATCGTATGTGTGTGATCATATGTATTTGGCATTGTGATTGTTGCTGTGGTTATTATTATGAACATTGTTTCAGTATGCACATGTAGTTGTGATATGTTGTGGAATTCCTTACTGAGTTTAAGACTCACCACGGTTGTTTTCTTACGTGTATAGATACTGGATTGTCAGGATGAGAGTAAAAGAGAGCTGCATGCATTCATGTGGACCATTTAAATCTGTTTTGGAACATTGATTTTAGATTGTTTGTTTTTCGAATTTCGGACAACTTGTATTTCGGATTTCCATCGTTTTGCAATAAAAGGTTTTGTCACGTTCTTTTTGGGTCGTGACACAGAGAAAGAAGGAGTGAACTAACAAACAGTATTTGTTCCAACAACTTTACTCGCGTTTTTGTCGTTATTTCCACACGCGAAACAAAAGGACTATGTCCTTTGTCAGAAGCATTATATCAAACAGCTGGAAGGTGTACTTCGGGCGACCAGTCATTCGGGTTTTATTAATTCGTAAAAAGGAAAGGACACGTGGCGACGATGGATTGGAGGCGCATTCTGAAAATTGTTAAGACGGTTAGGAGATTTAGGAAAATTACTTTTAAATATTGAAACTTCTTCTGTATTAATTATTCAGTATAATTACCATTTTCTAATAAAATCTTTCCCCTTTCTCTCTCTCTTTCTTTCTCCTTCAAGATTCCCTTTTTCCTCATTCTTGTAACTGTCAAGTTAGGAACTTGACAAGTGGTATCAGAGCGATGGACACACGCTCAAAGTCTATGGAAGATCAGTTTTGGAAGATTGAAGAAAGGTTTTTGATGATAGAGTCGCGGATGGAAAAGAATGAACAAGAAACTAAAGAACGATTTGAGTCAATGACGAAGTCGTACAACAAGATGTTCGACTGGCTCAAGAATCGGATTGGAGATCGTGGAATATTGGGTCCAAGTCCAGTGGTTGCAAGCTCGGTGGTTGCGAACCTTCCTTCTGTCGGAGTCGAAGAATCTATGGAGGTTGTCAACTCACCGGTGGAGGAGGAAGTTCTGTCCCTGAGCAATGGTCGGAGGGAAGGCTTCCTTAACCCGATGTTAGATTTCCATCTTTTTCCAGTGAGAACACTAGAGGGTGGTTAAGTCGGTGTGAGAAGTACTTCAATATGTACAAGATTGATGTGGGTCGATGGGTAGAAATGGCGAGTATTCACTTAGATGATGTTGCTGAAGTTTGGTTTGATGGATGGATTTTACAATCAAAGGAGGTTACTTAGAAGAAGTTTTTGGATGAACTCTGCCGAAGATTCAGTTCGAGAGAGTCTGTAGTGGAAGAGTTTAACCATTTGAAGCAGTTGGGTAGTGCAGAAGAGTACGTTAAGAAATTTGAGGAACTTAAGGGGTTTATGATTAGGGAGAATCCTACATTGAAAGATGAGTACTATATGCAGTCTTTCATGGGAGGATTGTCAGACCTGATCAAGCTATGGGTTCATGCGAACAAGCCTACAAGTTTAGGAGAAGCAATCACCAGAGCCCAGTTATATGAAACGATATTGAAGGCGGGTCAACGAGTGGTGAATGGTGGTCGAGTTGGGTCAGGTGTTGCAACAAGAACTGCGTTTGGCAATTCATCGAATACCTTGAGTGCGGTAATTTGTCGAACACCTAGAGAACTAGTCAAATCCAAAGCCAGGGTTGGAGCAGGTGGCCAACAAGAAGAAAGAACCCTTTTGTTTTACATGTAGAGAGATTCCATAGGTCAGGGGACATGTGTGTAAGAAGAAGGAAGGAATACACACTTTGGAAAGTGAAGAATTCTGTGAAGAGAAAGAGCCGAATCCTGATGTTGAAGAAGGAGTAGCAGCTGAACTTTCTATGCATGCTATAAATGGCAGTATGGGTTGTGGAACATTGAAATTGAGAGGGAAGATGAAGAATAAGGCCATTTTAATCTTGTTAGACACGGGAAGCACATCAACTTTTATCAGCAAGAAGTTGGTGTAGAGTTTGAGACTGGATGAGATTACAATTCCTGGATTCACTATATCCTTAGCCAATGGAGCAAAAGTATCTTGTAATCAAGTGTGCAACGACGTGAAGTGGGAAATGAGTGGAAGCATGTTCTCATTCAACTTCAGAATTCTTGATCTGGGAACTTATGACTTGGTTCTAGGGACTGATTGGATGCAGGAGTGTAACCCTGTGATGTTTGATTTCGTGTGAGCAGAAGCAACTATAAGAAACAAAGGGAAGGAGATTGTGTTAAGAGGTTACATGGATTCAAGTGCTGCAGCAGAATTGAGTTGTATGACAGTTGCTCCATTGAGTCAAAACCTATCCAAGCAACAAGTTGAAGAAATGATGATGGTTACTTGGTTACAACCTGTTCCTGTAGAGATATTGACAGCAGTAGTGGAAGATTTGGAGTTAAATAAGGAGAGTGGAGCTGAGTTTGGTGTTGAATTTCAGCATTCTTTGAGAAAATTGTTGAGCTTATATCGAATCCTATTTCAGGAACCTACAGCTTTACCACCAACAAGACTACAAGATCATGGAATTTCTCTGCTACCAAATTACAGCTGCAGTTTCTATACAGCCTTACAGGTACCCTTATTTTTAGAAGCAAGAGATTGAGAAACAAGTAGAGACTCTCTTGAAGGCGGGTTTCATTCAAGAGAGTGAGAGTCCTTTTGCATCGCTGGTGTTGTTAGTGAAGAAGAAGGATGGAACATGGCGCATGTGCATTGACTACAGGCAACTCAAAAATCAGACAATCAAGAATAAGTATCCTATACCAATTATTAATGATCTGCTTGATGAGTTACATGGTGCAAGGATTTTCTCGAAGCTGGATTTAAGGGCGGGCTATTACCAGATCAGAACAAAGGAGTCAGATGTTTACAAAATAGCTTTTAGGATGCATCATGGCCACTTTGAATTCAAGGTAATGCCATTTGGCCTTACCAATGCACGAGCTACATTTCAAGTTTGCATGAACAAGACTTTGGCTTCCTATTTGTGACATTTTGTTCTTGTCTTTTTTGATGACATATTGATCTATAGCAAGGACGAGGAAGCTCATTTGTCTCATCTTAGATTGGTGTTTGATACTCTGCTCAGTGATCAGTTCTTTTTAAAGCTGTCAAAGTACGAGTTTAGCATGGGTTTGGTCGAGTACTTGGGTCATGTCATCTCTGGCCTTGGTGTTAGCACTAACCCAAAAAAAGTCGAGGCCATACAAGACTAGCCTACTCCAAAGATAGTCAAGGATCTACATGGATTCTTGAAGTTAACTGGATATTATCGAAAGTTCATTAGGAACTATGCAGAGATAGCAAAGCCTCTATTTTTGCTGTTAAGAAAGGATGGATTCTTATGGAATGAGATGGCACAATCAGCATTTCAAACACTTAAAAAGAAAATGACTTTTGCACCAATCCTCGCTTATCCAAACTTTAACCACCAGTTCATACTAGAAACGAATGCATCAGACACAGGTTTGGGAGCAGTGTTGTCACAAAGGAATCGTCCTATTGCATTTTTGAGCCAAGCTCTTGGCCCTAGAAATGCGGGGCTCCTTGTGTATGAGAAGGAGCTATTAGCTCTCTTGTATGCTGTTACGAAGTAGAGACATTATTTAGAAGGTGGAGTGTTTGTGATTTGGACTGATCATCAAAGTCTCAAATATCTTCTTGATCAACGTGTGTATACAAATTTGCAGAGGAAGGGTGTGTCAAGGCTGATGGGATTAGATTTTATTATTGAATACAAACGTGGTGTAGAGAATCGCGTGGTAGATGCTTTGTTAAGAGTAACACATGAAACACATGATTTGTCAGCCATCACTTCTGTGGTTCCTAATTGGTTGACTTCAATAACTACTAGTTATGTGGATGATGATGCAAAGCAAGAATTGATTCATAAGTTGGTTGTAGCTCCTAGTTCAGTTCTACATTACCAACTCTTGCAAGGCATAGTCAAGTTTAAGTAGGATTAATAGGCCCTTTACGAGTAGAAATCTTCAATCAGTTGTATGCATCTACTGTTGGAGGTCACTCCAGAAGTTTGGTTACTGTTCCTGATCCTCCCGGGCGAGAGGGGTCTGTTATTATCCTTAAGTTTTATGCTATTTTTCTAAATGACAGGTCGTCTGTCTAGACGACCTGGCATATGCCAAGAATTCTTAGCGTGCGCCAAGTTTAACAAATTAGAAGAGTTGGAGTATGCCAACTCTTCTAGCGTGAGAGTTTTTGCCTCGGATGGCCAAAGTTGGCGTATGCCACCTATGTCTAGTGTGCGCCAACACAGCAGTTTTTCTAGCAGAGTTGTACAAATGAGTAAGTAAGGGAAAATCGTCCCACAAGGACAAAGTTTAAAGCTTCAACTTGGTTTTGTAACTTGTCTAAGATCAATTTATGAAGTGGTTGGATAGAAATACTCGTTCTAAGTCGAATTACTAATCTAACAAATTATGAACTTAGTTACTTGAAGGTTTGGTTTTCTAACAGATTTTTAACAACTTATATTGCACAAATGAGCAAAGTGAACTTAAAACAACAATAATCATCGAATTCAGAAGGTTTACTAAGTACATAACATGGTCCCAGTGTTTTAAAATCAACCAAACTACACTCTCGTGCTAGAAAGACCTAAATTGCTTCTTTACCATGCTTAGAATGATAAGATGTTCTCTCGACCCCAAAAACCAACTAAGCACAGTAAAGAACCAACTATATGCATCACTTTAAGGACAATAAATCACTGAGTAAGAGTATTAGCAACTCGAACCAGCAACTTATCTAACTAACCTTTCCATTTAAACTATCTCCTCTCGGTTTCAAGTTTAAACTAACTTCTAACCTTGGTGATCAAGCAAGTTTAGCATGGCATTAAGTTCGTTAGTTTGACATGTTCATCATGTTTTTAACCCTCTAAACTGTGACTAAATAGTGGCTTTAAGTCACCAAACTCAAAGATCAACTACTCACACATGCTTGAAAAGAACAATATACACATAAACATAAACATACTTAGCATTAATTAACAAAATGAAGAGTTTAAGTGAAGAAAGCTTTACCAGATTGAAACCAGCTTTCTTCCTCATGTTCTTCACTAAAAGATGGCCCAAGTTCGTATTGCTCAATCTCTCTCTCTCTTACTCTCAAACTTGTCTATTCTACACTAATGCAATTAATTAACATAAAACAAAAGTCAAAAGTGAAAACAATAATAAACTAACTTAATATCCTAACAACTATCCACCTCTACATCATAATGGTCTGCCATGGTCACTAGAAGGCCAAGAAATCCCGAGTGCATGGCCTCCTCTATTGTTTTCCACTCAAAGAGGCAAGTGGCAGCTCTGTCACTGTCTGATCTGGCGTACACCAATTGTGCCTGGCATACGCCAGATCCTCAGGTGCTCGGTCGTTCGCGTCTGGTCATTCTTACTCATGGTCATTTGCTCCTAGTGTAGTCCTGGCGTGCGCCAACTTCCTCTGGCATGCACCAGGTCCTCACCTTTGCTCTTTTCACCTTTGCATCTTTCCTCTCATCCATGCATCCACTCGTCTAGCTTGGTCGTTATCCATTTTCTTGAATTAGCTCCTAAAACCATAAAACATAATGAGAAACAAAATACACAACTAAAAACATGAAATAAACAAAACTACGCCACAGATAACTAAAACTCAAATAAAACAACCTAAAATACTAAAAACAGACTAGAAAATGGACACAAGTAATGAGTGTTTTAAGCACTCATCACACCCCCACACTTGAATCTTTGCTTGTCCCCAAGCAAAACTCAAGTGCGGATACAAAATAAACAAAAATCACATACACACACACAAACACAAAACGAGGTAAAGACTTGGCAAGAAACGATCAAAACTTAACTTCCCTCAAAAACATCAACTTATATTAAAATCTCATCATAAACCTAGTTACTTCATCAATTTCAAAGCACAAAACACTACAAACTAATAGGCACCTCAACACTCTATTATTTAAGACAATGTTGACTCTATGTAAAAGACACTAGAAGGTTAAACTCTCAAGGATAGTAAAGTGTATCACTCATATAATATGTATGGTCAACTTCCTATCACTCACATATTGGTCAATATCTCAAAGCATCCTACGTCCTACTAAGCGCTATCTAAAAGTCGCAATGGTTGTCAATGATCGGGGGGCTTTTTCATCGAGTTGTAATGGGGCTGAAGGTCAGGGTGAGGTAAAAATATATGAAAAGTGGCTAAACCACCCAATCCGAGGACTCAATACATGAACTAAGCAGTCTCTCGCCTAATCTAAAACATCCTCACCAAGTATAATAAACGTACATTCCCCAATATCCCAATATACTAAGACCTAGAAGCTCAAGTTTTGCCTAAACTTATGCTTATTCAACTTTTCTTTCTTTTTCACTTCTCTTTTCTTTTCTTTTTCTTTTCTTTTTCACTTCTCTTTTTCACTTCTCTTTTCTTTTCTTTTTCTTTTCTTTTTCACTTCTCTTTTCTTTTTCACATTATAGCTCATGCACGTGTCTAGGCAAAACTCAGCTTCTCAATATGGTCATAAACTATAAAAACCCAAAAATATACCCCAAGTCGGTTTCAGATACTGACTACTCATAATACAAACATTCCCAACAAGCGCAAACTATAAGTCCTCGAATCGGATGATCAAAGGTAGGGAAGATGGTGGATAATAGGCTCAAAGTTGGCTTCCTCATCTAAGATCAATAAAAAGGCTTGGCTCAAATGGTTTAACGCAAATGGTAGTAAAGGATTATGGCTCTAAGGCTCTAGGCTCAAATATCAAAGAATGTCCCGTCATCTCACTAACTTCCATGCAACCTAGACCACGATAAGTACTAGAAGGATGCCACAATTAATTAACACAAGTATGCACCTCATGAAAAATAGAGAATGGTGTCTCTTCCGTCGGCTCAAATCCTCAAAAACCCTCTAGTCTAGTCTACATAGTGAAATTACTTGCCTAAACAACAGAGTGTGAGGTTTCTACTAATTCCTAGGCTTTGTGCTCGAATTAAATCCCTAACTAAGGATTTGATAAAATTCTAACACAAGTTGAAAATTTTGAGGGGGGTCAAATTTATGAAAAATTCATGCCAAGTCTAAACCTACACATCCTAGACACTCTAAACGTCCTAAGAAGAGAGATTCCTTCTTGGAAGGAACCTTCCCCCACACTTGAATGACACATTGTCCTCAAGGTGTCTAATACACGCAATCAAAAACAAAAATATCACACAAAAACAAAAAAAAATACAAACATGCAAGAATTCAAAAGCAAAGATAAGCAAACAAATACACATAACAAAAAGAATCTAACACACAAAAGAGCAAATCAATAAAGTAAAACAAAAATAAAAAGAATAAGGAAGTAGGAGCTCCCTGTCAATCCCGTGTTGGCGACTGTGGTGGAAAGGAAAATCCACTGTCGAAGTTCTCAGCCCACTATCACATCCATGCCGCTTGCTCCCTCTGCTACTCCATAAATGCTCGCTGCTCAGCATAGAACACATGTTGCTCCTCTATCTGCACTCTCTAGTGCTCCTCAATGCGAGCAATCAATGACATCACATGCTGAAGCTATGCGCTATATCCGTGAAGCTGCTCGCCGTAGCCCTGCAGCTGCAACTGCATCGCAGCAAACTGGTCATGAAGATCTACCTATGGGCATAGAGACTAACGGCTGGGTCCAGCCTTGTCATGATGCTCGTCCTCCTCCTACTCCTGCTCCTAAAGGGTTAGGTGCTTGCGCCAGCGGTGGAAGGCCTAATCTGGTTAGGGTAGCTAGGACTGCCTAGCGCTCCTCCCACGGCTTGTACTGCACCATCTCCTCACCATCTCTTGTCATTGTCTTCTTGATCAGCTTGCTATAGTTGAGCTTGTCGATGTCAAGATCCACCGGCTCCATATACGACCCTGTATACTCTGAAAATCTTACAGGAAAACGGTGACGTGCAATGCGAGAAATGATATGACCTAGGTATAGATGCCTAGGTTTCCTATCGCTAATTGAACGTGCAAAGCAGTCAACCACCATAGCATAAGTGCTAAACCTAACATCGTGGTGGAGGTAGTCGATGGTATATAGTTGAGATCGAAAAACTTTAGACTCTTCCCATTGACCACAGAAGGTCAGAGTCATAAAGTGATGGAGGATACCTAAGTATGGTTCTCTAATCAGCGCATTAGGTGCCTTCTCCGACTCGTATTGAGCGAAACCAGTAATCGCATGCCAAGCCTGATAGGCTAAACTAGTTAGGCAAAAATCTAAAGCTCCACCACCACTTATAAGTTCAAACAGGTCAACAAATTCATCTTCATCCATCTCAAGATCAGTGTCAAATACTCGTGCAGTAAATGAACGTCTATTTGCCTGAACCTGCAGAGTACAGTAGAACTCCATCACTAACTCCTGTCTAGCCAAAATTGTTCTATCCTAAAAGTACCCCCACCCCATCTTATCAAAAGCCTCATCTAACTCATCAGCGCTACCCCTAAAATTCTCATCTCATTCCAATTAATCTTAAAATGACTAACAGTAGTGAGTTGAGAAAATCATTGGTACCTCTCTCCCTCCCAATCATTGGTACCTCTCTCCCTCCCAATCGTTGAAGATTGCAAAGGGAGCGTTGTAGCGATGGCGGATGTCTCTGGGTCGATCTGATGAAAAATCTGACCCTGATGGTGTAGGAGTCCGCGTACGCTTCCTTGTATTCCTCTTGATGATCGGGCTTGATCCTTCAGTTCCTAACATTGTTGATTTGTGTTTTCGGACTGTGGGTAATGTGGGCAAAGTCTCCAGGATGCTTGGGCAAGAGTAGATCTAGGTTTTGGATTTGAGAATTCTTGTGGAGTGTGAATTGTGAGTAAAAATCGGCTGCTGTCGAATATATAGTCCCCCATTCTGACCTACCAGGCGTACGCCAGACATACCTGGCATACGCCAGGTTTTCATATCGGGCATAATTGGCGTGCGCCAATGACTTCTGGCGTACGCTAGTCAGTGAATTTTTGGTGAAAATAGCTTTGGTCATTTACATTCTACCTATGCCAACTAATTGCAAACACTTAAACTAACAAATTGATAACAACATACAAATATACATCTAAATTAATTTTTTTGTGTTTTTCTTTAATTTTTAATTTTTTTGGCTTTTATGTACGCTGCGTTCCTAGAAAGCTTGAAAACTAGATGCCCCATTCTGATGAGTCATTCCTTTGACAGATTGTCAATTATCGTGACCTTTTCGGCACGAAGCCTAACAAGGTCACGATGTATTAGCACAGTCGCTCGATTGGTGTATAGTACTATCTCTGATGCAATTACCATCAAAGGTGCAACTTCGATATCCGCCGCTCACACAGCTCCTCAATTGCATACCAAGATGAACTTCCTGGTCTCGCAACCCTTTCAGCATAAAGCTTAACGGGGTCTTGACGTAACAAGATAGTTCTCTCGGTTTGTGAAATTGTAGTATGTTTGCTGCAAATATCATCATGCTCCAACTTCCCACAATTGTGACAAAACCCAAATCTCGCCATCCTTCATCTGTATGTACACTTAGATGTTCCTCTTGAATGTTTCTCCAAATTCTCTCTGCATCTCTCGAGTCTCAACGTTTCTTTTGCTTGCTTCAGAATGACAAGACAAATGTCCATTGGGATTTTCTTTGAGATTAGTAATCTAAGCAACAATATATACTTAACACAAAACATCCTGTTCTTTATCCTCTAATAGGTAAAAGAGAAACACTTTTCTTACTGATCCATCTCTTGTTGTTTTAATAGACACACCTCACAATCGGAGTACCATGATGTACTAGTTCCTTTCTTTGCGACTCTCTTGGCGTTATGCCTAGTGGAGCCACCATTTAATTCCATGGTTCTCACTTTTGGTAAGGGGTAACTAGCATGTCGTAAGTCACGACACACGATTCTCAAAGTTTCTTTTGCCGTACGGAGAATAACTAGGCAAATTTCTAGTGGAAGCTTATTTTTCACTAGCAAAATGTACTTTGAGCAAAACATTTCTTCCTCTCTTGTAATTCTGCACGTAAAATAAAATAATATAGTCCATATTAGTGAAATAATAGAAGTAAATACTAATAAAATTAAAAATGAACCTAATAAACCTAAACATGCTAATTTAGAGTCGTCAGCTTGACTACTTTCGTGTTTATGCATTATTCAACATATTAACCAATTGCACTTCTGCAATTTGGTTAATGATGTCTCCTCCCAGGTAAATTTTGCATCTTTGGCTATTAACTCTGAATACCTCCCCCTTGGTACTTTGTAAACCAAGTGCCCCAAAAGGGAATACTTTCATAATCGTGTAAGGTCCGCTCCATTTAGATTTAAGCTTCCTAGGGAAGAGTTTAAATCTAGAGTTAAAAAGAAGAACATGTTGACCCTCTTTAAAATCTTTTCTGATAATATGGGATCATGTCTTTTTTTGTCTTTTCCTTGTAGAGTCTTGAGCTTTCGAATGCAAGATCTCGAATTTCTTCCAACTCATAGAGTTAGAGAATTCTTCGTTCTCCTGCCTTTTTGTAATCGTAATTAAGGGTCTTGATGGCCCAGAATGCACGATGCTCAAGTTCCACAGAAAGATGGCATACCTTGCCATAAACTATCCTGTAAGGCGACATTCCTATTGGAGTTCTGAATGCCATTCGATATGCCCATAAGGCATCATCGAGCTTATTCGACCAATCTTTCCTCGTCGATCTAACCATTTTTTCCAAAATCTTTTTGAGCTCTCGATTCGAAAGCTCCACCTATCCGCTTGTTTGGGGATGATAAGGTGTTGCCACCTTATGAGTTACCCCATATCTTTTAAGTAGGACTTTGAATGGTTTATTGCAGAAATGTGATCCACCATCACTAATTATTGCTCGTGGTACTCCAAATCTTGAGAAGAGTTTTTTAAGAAATTGGATAACCACTCTAGCATCATTTGTAGGTGACGCCAAAGTTTCTACCCATTTTGAAATGTAATCAACTCCAACCAAGATGTATTTGTTGCCATTCGATGTGGGAAAAGGTCCCATAAAGTCCAACCCCCACACATCAAAGAGCTCAACCTCTAAAATACCAGATAATGACATCTCATTTCTTTTTGATATGTTACTTGTTCTCTGGCAGCGATCACATTATTTCACATAGGTACGTGCGTCTCTAAATATGAAAGGCCAATAGAATCTGAACTCAAATACCCTTGCTGCAGTCCTTGTTGCTCTATAATGACCTGAGTAAGTAGTGTTGTGACATTGCTCTAAAATATTAGCTATTTCCCACTCAGCAATGCACCGTCAAAGCACCCTATCATTACATCTCTTAAAGAGATATGGATAATCCCAAACAAACAATTTAGCATCCTTTAGGAATTTCTTCCTTTGAGGATAACTTAGGCCTGCTGGAATAATTTTTCCAACTAAAAAGTTGGCAAAATTTGCATACTAGGGGGCTTCCACTCTACTTATTGTCATCAGAGTTTCATTAGGAAACTCTTCCTATATCTTACCATTTTTCTCCATCCTGTCGTTTTTCTCTAACTGAGAGAGATGATCTGCAACAACGTTTTCAGCTCCTTTCTTATTCTTGATTGATAAATCAAATTCTTGAAGTAACAAAATCCAGCGCATCAAGTGAGGTTTAGCATCTTGCTTTGAGAATAAATACTTCAAAGCAGCATGGTCAGTATAGACTATAACTTTTGAACCTAGCAAGTATGCTCTAAATTTTTCACAAACGTAGATGACCGCAAGTAACTCTTTTTCTGTGGTTGTATAATTGAGTTGTGCTTCTGCCAATACTCTACTAGAATAGTAGATGACATGTAACTTTCCCTCTTTCTTCTATCCAAGAACACAACCTAAAGCTAAGTCACTTGCGTCATATATTAGCTCAAATGGAAGTTTCCAATCTGGCGATGAGATAACTGGAGTTGTTACTAAAGCTCTCTTTAAGGCATCAAATGCCTTCCGACAATGCTCGTTAAAATTGAAGGACACGTCCTTCACTAACAAGTTTGTGAGAGGCTTGGCAATTAGAGAGAAGTTCTTGATGAATCTTCTATAAAAGCCCGCATGACCCAAAAAGGCTCTAATTCCCTTAACTGTGGTTGGTGCAATCATCTTCTCTATCGCGTCTGTCTTAGCTCTATCCACTTTCATTCCAACTTTAGAAATCTTGTGCCCAAGAACTATGCCTTCGTCTACCATAAAATGGCACTTTTCCCAGTTGAGTACAAGATTCTTTTCCTCACATCTTTCCAGTACCTTATCAAGATTTTCCAGACAATGATCAAATGAGTGTCCAAATACTGAGAAGTTATCCATAAAAATTTTCATAATCTTCTCGTTCATCTCACAAAAGATGGACTCCATACAATATTGGAATGTTGCTGGTGCACAACTTAATCCAAAAGGCATTCTGCGATAAGCAAAAATACCAAAGAGACAGGTGAAAGATGTCTTCTCCTGATCTCTGGGGTTTATCGCTATTTGGTTATATCCTGAGTACCCATCTAAAAAGAAATAGTAAGAATAACATGCTATTCTTTCTAACATTTGATCAATGAATGGCAAAGGGAAGTGATCCTTCCGTGTGACGTCATTCAATTTCCTGTAGTCAACACATACCCTCCAACCGGTCACAGTACGTGTTGGAATGAGTTCCCCCTCATCATTGATTACTACTGTCATTCCCCCTTTCTTGGGGACACAATGGATTGGACTAACCCATTCACTATCCGAAATTGGATAAAAAGTTACGGCTTCTAGAAGCTTGATCACCTCCTTCTTCATAACCTCCTTTATGTTTGGATTAAGTCGCCTTTGTCGGTCTACCCTCAGCTTTGCTCCATCCTCTATGTGAATATGGTGCATCACAATTTCTGGGCTTATCCCCTTGATGTCGGAGATTTGCCAAGCAATTGCCTTAATCCATTTATTCACAATTGCGAGCACTTTATCCTCTTCATCCTAGGAGAGCTTGTTTATTCACCTCCCTCCATCTATTAGGAACGCATACCTTAGATGCAGTGGTAGCTCTTTCAACTCTAAGGATGGAGCTTTCACAATTGATGGTGGAGTTTGATATTTCAAATGAATCTCTAATTCCTCAAGTAGACTTTTCTTGTCGACTTCTTCCTACACTTCTTCCACAATTTCCTCCTCTTTTTCGTGTTGTCCTTTTTCCTCTATTCCCAAAATATTTTCCTTACTGCACTCAAGAATACATTCATCAACAACATCAATTTTCATGCACATCCCTTCATCAAGAGGATGCCGCATCACACTTGTCATGTTAAACTCTACTTTCTCCTCTCCAATTCTGAGAACTAATTTTCCATTATGAACATCAACTAACGCGTATGCAGTGTTGAGGAAGGGTCTACCAAAAATTAGTGGACAATTCTTGTCCTCAGAAAAATCCAGAACCACAAAGTCAACTGGAAAGATGAACTTGTCAATCTTAACCAGGACATTCTCAACCACACCAAATGGTTTCTTTATTGTTTGGTCTACCAACTAGAGTAGCATAGAAGTTGGCTTTGCATCACACAACCCTAGTTTTTGAAATGTCGATAAAGCCATCAAGTTGATACTTGCGCCTAGATCACATAAACATTTTGGAAACTCAGTGTCACCAATAAAACTAGGAATCGTAAAACTCCCAGGATCTTGAAGCTTAGTAGGAAGGTTTGTTGAAATTAGAGAACTACAATCTACCGTAAGGGTGACTGTCTCTTTATCTTCCCACTTTCTCTTCTTCGTCACGAGTTCCTTAAGAAACTTGGCATAGTGTGGAACTTAATCTAGCATCTCAAAGAAAGAGACACTAATCTGTACATCCTTCATTTTCTCCATAAAGCGGAGAAACTTCTCATCCATTCCCGACTTTCTCTTTACCCTCTGAGGATAAGGTAGAATGGGAATCATTGGTAGTGGTGATACGTAAACTTCTTCTTCCTCTACCATTTTTTCTTCTGAAGTTTTCTCTTACGGCACTTCTTCAACTTTCTCTTCCTCTACATCTTCAACCTTATCTTGGCTAGAGTCCACTACTTTACTTTCCTTAGCCTTCTCATTGACTGTTTGAGAAGCTAATTCTTTACCGCTTCTTAAAGCGATAGCATTAACGTGACCTCGAGGATTTTCTTCAGTAGAACTGGGGAGTGATCTTGAAGCTCTTTGGGCATGTGCCTTTGCAATGTCCCCAAGTTATATTCCCATGTTGCGCATGGCAGTTGACTGCCCCCTAAGGAATTGTTCCAAATTATTTTGCCTTGCTTCTTGACTTGCCAAGGCTTTCAGTATTTCGCTTCGGTTAGTGGATGATTCTCCAGTTTGCTGGATGAATTTCTCTATCTTATCAAATCTTTCCTCTAGGGCCCCCATTCTTTCTCCTAAAAATCTACGTGGTTAAAAACCAGGTGGTGGTCCTTGTTGTGGTGATTGTAATGGTAGTCCTTTATCAGGGACAATTGCCATACTGTCTTCATTGCTTCTATCTTTCCATGAGAAGTTAGGATGATTCCTCCATCCAGGATTATATATTGAGGAATATGGATTATTCCCCATTCGGTTTCTTCTTTGTCCTTGACCACTAACAAAATTGACTAGCTCAGTTTTTTGGTTCATCATGGCATATTGACTAATTTCATGGCCAATGTTACCACAAGCTTCATAATTTTATTGAATATTAACTTTATTTACAGTCAAGTCTCGTAACTGCTTTGCCATTAAATCTAACTGAGCTTGAAATGATGAGGAAGTATCAAGTTCAATCATTCCTCTCTTCTCGCTTCGCTCAGTTAGTTCTCTCAGCTCTCTCATTGGTTGCTTTCTTCTTTTTTTTGCGATTATCATGTTTGTTATTGCCAATTCTTCCAGAATATAGAAAGCTTTTCCTTTCTCAGAAAATTCCCATTGGAGGCAGCATCAACAGTTCCCATTATTGTAGGTAAAAGGCTGAAATAAAAAGTTTTGAGCAAAGATTCCTTTGTTAAACCATGATGAGGGCAACTCCTTTGTAACTCCTTAAATCTTTCCCAAGTTTCACTCAAAGAATCACCTTCAAATTGTTCAAAGTTAGTGATCTCTTTGACGAGCTTGCTTGTCTTTGAATATGGGAAATATTTATCCAGAAAAGCATTGGCAAGTTCCTCCAAAGTGGTTATTGGAGAATCTTTTAATTGCTTATACCATAGTTTAGCCTTGTCCCTAAGCGTGTATGGAAATATTCGTATCTTAACAGTATCATCAGATACTCCATGATACTTGAAGTTATCACCTAATTCCATGAAGTTTCCAAGATGGTCATTTGCGTCCTCATTAGGTAGTCCATAAAACTGACTTGATGCTTGAAGCATATGAATCACTGCCGGCTTGATTTTGAAGTGGTTAGCTTCAATAGCTGGCTGTTAGATTCCAGTTTTTGCTCCTTCATAAGTCGGTCTTCCATGGTCTATTAAAGATCTTCTAGGAGCTTGAACTTCAGCTCCTTGTCCTTCTTGTCTTTGATCCATCCTTGATTTATCTCTTTTTGCTTTGCGCAATGACCTTTCTAATCGAGTAATGTCTTCTTCAAATTCTAACGGAGAATTTTTTATTGACCTGGTTAAGGGCATGCACATAACTTTCCTCGCAAGTAACTTGTGTTGTAAGTAACGCTAAAAATTAACTCTAAATTTTTTTGTTGTTTTTTTTATTATTATATTATATTATAATTATAATATATAAAAGTTTTCCTAACCAAAAGTTCATTCACCAAATCAATTATTTAAAACTCAATCCCCGGCAACGGTGCCAATTTGTTCCTGATCCTCCCGGGTGAGAGGGTCTGCTCTTATCCTTAAGTTTTCTGCTATTTTTCTAAACGATAGGTCGTCTGTCTGGACGACCTGGCATACGCCAAGAATTCCTGGCGTGCGCTAGGTTTAACGAATTAGAAGAGTTGGAGTACGCCAACTCTTCTGACGTGAAAGTTTTTGCCTCGGATGGCCAAAGTTGGCGTACGCCACCTATGTCTGGCGTGCGCCAACACATCAGTTTTTCTAGCAGAGTTGCACAAATGAGTAAGTAAGGGAAAATCATCCCACAAGGACCGAGTTTAAAGCTTCAACTTGGTTTTGTAACTTGTCTAAGATAAATTTATGAAGTGGTTTGATGGAAATACTCGTTCTAAGTCGAATTACTAATCTAACAAATTATGAACTTAGTTACTTGAAGGTTTTGTTTTCTAACAGATTTTTAACAACTTATATTGCACAAATGAGCAAAGTGAACTTAAAACCACAATAATCATCGAATTTAGAAGGTTTACTAAGTACATAACATGGTCCTAGTCTTTCGAAATCAACCAAACTACACTCTCGTGCTAGAAAGGCCTAAATTGCTTCTTTACCATGCTTAAAATGATAAGATGTTCTCTCGACCCCAAAAACCAACTAAGCACAGCAAAGAACCAACTATATGCATCACTTTAAGGACAATATATTACTGAGTAAGAGTATTAGCAACTCAAACCAGCAACTTATCTAACTAACCTTTCCATTTATACTATCTCCTCTCAGTTTCAAGTTTAAACTAACTTCTAACCTTGGTGATCAAGCAAGTTTAGCATGGCATTAAGTTCGTTAGTTTGACATGTTCATCATGTTTTTAACCCTCTAAACTGTGACTAAGTAGTGGCTTTAAGCCACCAAACTCAAAGATCAACTACTCACACATGCTTGAAAAGAACAATATACACATAAACATAAACATACTTAGCATTAATTAACAAAATGAAGAGTTTAAGTGAAGAAAGCTTTACAAGATTGAAACCAGCTTTCTTCCTCACGTTCTTCACTGAAAGATGGCCCAAGTTCGTGCTGCTCAATCTCTCTCTCTTACTCTCAAACTTGTCTATTCTACACTAATGCAATTAATTAACATAAAACAAAAGTCAAAAGTCAAAACAATAATAAACTAACTTAATATCCTAACAACTATCCACCTCTACATCATAATGGTCTACCATGGTCACTAGAAGGCCAAGAAATCCCAAGTGCATGGCCCCCTCCATTGTTTTCCACTCAAAGAGGCAAGTGGCAGCTCTGTCACTATCTGGTCTGGCGTACGCTAACTGTGCCTGGCATGGGCCAGATCCTCAGGTGCTCGGTCGTTCACATCTGGTCGTTCTTGCTCATGGTCGTTTGCTCCTAATGGAGTCCTGGCGTGCGCCAACTTCCTCTGGCGTGCGCCAAGTCCTCAGGTTTGCTCTTCTCACCTTTACATCTGTCCTCTCGTCCATGCATCCACTCGTCTAGCTCGGTCGTCATCCATTTCCTCGAATTAGCTCCTAAAATCATAAAACATAATGAGAAACAAAATACACAACTGAAAACATGAAATAAACAAAACTACGCCAAAGATAACTAAAACTCAAATAAAACAACCTAAAATACTAAAAACAGACTAGAAAATGGACACAAGTAATGAGTGTTTTAAGCACTCATGAGTTATATACAAGAGGATCAAGAGGCATTTCTTCTAGAAAGGGTTGAAAACCAATGTCAAGACTTGGATTCGTAGCTGTGATGTGTGTCAAAGATGTAAGAGTGAGAATGTAGTGTATCCTGGTCTACTTCAACCCTTGAGTATTCCTGATGGAGCATGAAAGAACATCTCCTTGGATTTTGTTGAAAGACTTCCAAAATCTGGTGGCAAGGATACTATACTGGTAGTGGTTGATTGTTTCTCCAAATATGCCCATTTCCTAGCCTTATCTCATCCTTTTATAGCACTGCAAGTTGGAAAAGTGTTGCTCGACCAGGTTTGTAAGCTGCATGGGTTACCAGAAGTTATTGTCTCTGACAGGAACAAGATTTTTATGAGTAAATATCTGGTAATCTCTTTTCAAGGCGTGGGGCATGGAACTCCATTTGAGCACTACATATCACCCTCAAACTGATGGACAAACTGAGAGGGTTAACCAATGTTTGGAGAACTACCTCAGAGGTATGTATTTTAGTCAACTTACCAGCTATTTTCAGTGGTTGGCTTTATCAAAATTTTGGTATAATGCTTGTTTCCACACTTCTCTTAATTATTCTCCCTTTGAAGTCTTGTATGGTTATGCACCTCCCTTGCTACCTGGTTTGCGTGAGGAACAGCCTTCAGTTGCTATTGTTGCTGATTTGGTTACAAGGTAAGCTCAGGTGCTGCAGGATTTGAAGTTTAGTCTGTTGAAAGCTCAGGAGAGAATGAAAACAATTGCAGATAGGAGGAGATCTGAGAGGACGTTGGAAGCAGGTGACTGGGTTTATTTGAAGTTGCAGCCATATAAGTAGATCACAGTGGTAGTAAGGAGGAACTTGAAGCTATTGGCCAAGTACTTTAGTCCCTATCAGGTTATATCATGAGTTGGAGCTGTCGCATATCGTCTCCAGCTCCCTCCTCATTGCACTATTTATCCTATTTTCCACGTGTCCTTCCTGAAGAAGAAGCTTGGACATGGAGGGGTTGCTGTCAGTACTCCACCTCTTGCTGATGCAGATGGATAGTTAAAGCTTGAACCAGAAGCTGTAATTGGATGTAGGATTGTGAAGCGCAATAATGCACCCATGGTGCAAGTTCTAATCAAATGGGCAAATTTGTCGGATGATGAGGCCACTTGGGAGGACTTTGGTGTAATTTGTTCCCAATTTCCTTGTGTGTGGGTGTTGAATCAAGCATTTTAACACTTGAGGTCAAGTGTGTTTTTAAAGGGGAGGGGTATGTCAGAAGCATTATATCAAATAGCTGGAAGGCGTACTTCAGGCGACCAGTCATTCAGGTTTTATTAATTCATAGAAAGGAAAGGACATGTGCTGACGATAGATTGAAGGCACATTTGGAAAATTGTTAAGGCGGTTAGGAGATGTTGTAACAGGCAGGAGATTTAGGAAAATTACTTTTAAATACTGAAACTTCTTTTGTATTACTCATTCAGTACAATTACCATTTTCTAATAAAATTTTTCCCCTTTCTCTCTCTCTTTCTTTCTCTCTCAAGATTCCCTCTTTCCCCATTCTTGTAACCGTCAAGTTAGGAACTTGACATCCTTCTGAGCAAATGCGTGAACCCTAATAATCTTGTAACTTTTGCCCAGAAATCCCTAATATTGGGGATGAACCCTAATTCCCAATCTCCCAACCCAATCCATCGATGACGATGGTTGGTGACTTCCTGAATACGTCCGGTGATGCAAAGGAACGAACTTGTGATCTCTTCTTCTCGATTCTTTTTTTGGTTGAATAGAAGCAGCCGGATACCATGCAAGCAAAGGCATTAATGCTAGGCCCAGATAGAGAGAGATGAAGATTAAATCTTTTAATTGGCCAATTTTTTTACATGATGTCTACAATATTGAACATGAATATATAATTTGAAAAATCATATATATAAATAATGAATGTGAAATGAGATTTGACATATCTGTTATGTTTCCAACATTTATCAAACACAAAAAAATAAAATGTATTGAATATAGTCAATCATGTGTAAATATGAGATATTATTTATATACACCCATGATTATTCAAATATTAAATAAAACGTGAGATATCTTTTAAATTTAGAAGAAGTTTCAAGGGTGCGGATCTGGTACAGGACGTGTATTTGAGACCTGTACCGTGCTGGGCTTTATCTAGGCCCAAAAAAGAAACGACCCGCCTTGAGTTTCTAATCTTACCTACTGCAACTACCGCTACCCGCTCTCTCTGTCTGATATATGCATTTTCAAGGCATGAGAGAATTAATTTG
This sequence comes from Hypericum perforatum, assembly GCA_012979155.1. NCBI lineage: Eukaryota > Viridiplantae > Streptophyta > Magnoliopsida > Malpighiales > Hypericaceae > Hypericum > Hypericum perforatum. Next base: position 524,327 of record SOPF01027588.1, read on the forward strand.
GTATTTAATTGTTGTGCTGTCATAGCATAATTTGGTATATTTTCTTATTGATTTGGTAATTAATTTGGTACTAATTTGGTATTTTTTTTATTGATTTGATTTCAACAAGCCTCAAAATTTTTGAGAATTAATTTGATATTTAGTTGTTGCTGCTGTAAAAGCTTAATTTGGTATTTAATTTGATATCTTTTCTTATTGATTTGGTAATTAATTTGGTATTAATTTGAAAATTAATTTGGTATTAATTTGGTATCTTTTCTTATTGATTTGATTTCAACAAGCCTAGAAATTTTTGAGAATTAATTTGGTATTTAATTGTTGCTGCTGTAAAAGCTTAATTTTTGAGATTAACTAATATTGGCAATAATGTCGTAATGACTTAATTTTTTTGAAAATTAGAACCCTAATTTTCTAATCTCTTTAACCTCAACCTCTCGTCCTCACCCATTGGTTTGATCTGTTCATTTTTGTTCATACGTAGTTATTTTCTACATATAAACCATCAAATCACTACATACAAACCATTGAATCACTGCATACAAACTATTGAATCACAACAGCAAACCATCGAATTACAATATACAAACCATCGAATCATACATATCATATCATCGAATCATACATACCATACCATCAAATGTCTCTACATACAAACCATCGAATCACTGCATACAAATCATCAAATCACAAAAGCAAACCATCGAATCACTACATACAAACCATTAAATCACTACGTACAAACTATCGAATCACAACATCAAACCATCGAATCACAATATACAAATTATGGAATTAGACATATCATACCATTAAATTATACATACCATACCATCGAATCACTGCATACAAACCATTGAATCACAAAAGCAAACCATCGAATCATAAAAGCAAACCATCGAATCAAATATAGGAACCATTAAATCGGACATGCCAAACTATTGAATAGACATTTTATACCATTGAATCATGCATAACATACCATCGAATCACAACACACCATACCATCGAATTAGACATACATACAAACCATCAAATCACTACATGCAAACCATCGAATCCTAGTGTACAGTACCGTACTATACACGTGGGTCCTGCACCAGATCTGAACCTAGGTTTCAGAGGGTAGATTTTGTTGTACATAAAATAAATATTTGAGAGAGAAGAAGAAACCTACGGATAAAACACAGGGGGAAAAGGAGGAACACTTCTTTTCTCCCGATAAACTCAAAGATTGCTAGTATGCACTGAAATTACATCCCTGTTTCATTAGTGTGTGCATGGATTGACCAATCGAACCTCTATAAGAGATCCTATGAAGGACGCATTGAGAGCAATTTACGCTACAATAAATTTATTTAATGTGTTTGTTCATTCAAAATTAGAATTGTATATATAATTATGATTACATGCACACAAACCATCACCCAGAAAAATCACTCAATTGATACATCTATTTACACACACGGTGTAACAAGAGGAAGTCAAATTGTCTGATGCTATAATCTATATACAAAAATAAGTCTAGATGTACTTATTACAAAATCAAGATGGGTAAATTACCCTCAGGTCTTTGGCTTATGTCCGTGTTTGTAGTAGGGTTCCTAATTTATCAGGATATAGTCTAGGGTCCATAATCTTTAACAAAATATTGGTATGAGATCCTTGGCTGACGTTAGTACTTGTTTTTTTTTGATTTTTTTGTCCCAGAAATGCCCAAAATGCCCTTAAACAAAAAATAAAAAAAATGAGCATCTTCAACCTTGAATACCAACCTTCAACATTAAATCCAAAAATTCACAAAAAAAAATTCAACAGATCTGAACCAAAATCTTACACGATCTCACATTGACCTCCCTCGAGAAAACCCAGATAACTCTAAATCTCAATTATAAGATCCCTAGGAGCAACTCCATTTATTGTGTCGGATGACATATCTAGAGAGTAAAAAGCAGCTTCCTAGAGTCATATTCTGTCAAAACAAATGGAGCTTATAACGAGGAAACTATGACTAAATTTGATGAGGTAGGAAATTACCAGGCATGTCCTCTAAGGTAGAGGAGGAGGAGGTGTTAGTGGTCGAGTCTTGTCGGGTGAGGTCATCATCCACATCGACAAAGGAGACAAGCCTCCTATTCAAAGGATGAAGATGGTCAACTGTGTAATTAAAAACCTCAATAGCATGGCCAGTCCTATCGACCCTACAAAGAGCAGCAACCAATACCTTGATGGTAGACACCTCTAATAGGATACCAAGCTTGACGTTTTTCATCAAAACTCGAGGCACCTATTTGAGCCCTTCATCATCTCTACACAGAATAGAAAGAAGAGCATCAAGAAACTCCATGGAAGTGGTGAATTAGAGGCTAGAAATTCTATCAAACAGATGGAGTGCATCCTCTATCCTACCCAAATCTCTATAAAACTTGATAAGACCCACAAAAACGGACTCATGGGTTTCAAAGTCCTTATTGTCCTCGATGTGGTCTAGTTGTTGGGGGATCTGGTAGAGGTGAGAGGGGCGAGATAGGAGTTGGATGAGGAAATGGCAGGCTAATAGGGTAGGGTAGGAGTTGTAGAGGTTGAAGGAGTGGAGGAGAGATGGATTTCGCTTGAAGAAGAAGATGTTTTTTTTATTTTTGGCTCAAGGGTATTTTGGTCAATTCTATAATAAAGAAACAAAAAAATTGATGATTGATGCGTGCTAGTTTAACCTTGTGATTGTGCATCTAGATGATGAAATAGGTGGTATTCTTGCAGTAATTTCGGTTTTTGTTTGGAGTATTAGTTTGCTATTTTGATTGAACTCCAAACAGTGGCTTATCAGATGTTTACACAATCTTTATAGGTAAAAGAAGCACAACACAGGAGTGAGCTAAGAGAAGGGATCTAGATGAGGGTCACAATAGGGAGCCAATGGTCGCTACAAAGTTAGCAGGCACTATACAGGGAAAGGCGAGTTCTAGAGCAGCGATTGCTATACATCCAGCGGTCGCTGCCCTACCTATTAGGAGATTCTCACCTGCCAGATTAGATACTATTGGGAAAACACGACAGCTCAACCTTTACTAGGATCACAAGCTAAGGAAACTCTTGTACGCTCACTTCACCCGAGACACAAAGACTCACTCAAATAAAGTCTTTATTGAAATGTACAAGAGAAAGTTTACAAAGGAACGAGTATCTCACTCCACTCTTTTTAATTGGGACTACTGCACTCTTCCTCACTTATGAGAAGCCTTTCTCTCTTAGGATTCCTCTCCTTTACTTCTCTTCTCTTCATTCATGGATTAGTAGGAAGCCTCCTACCCCTATTTATACTATTCTCTATCCTACGGTGGAGAATGATTCTCTAGAATACTCTATACATTCCAGGAATATCTACATTCTTCCACTCTCTTCCATATCCTTTCGTACTATTCTATAGGCTTCCATACTCTTCTACATCCTTTCATAAGCTTCCACACTCTTCCATAACCTTCTGTACTCTTCCATAAGCTTCCGGAAGGTTCTATATAATTCTAGAATAGAGAGGTGAAGAGTCTCTTCAAGTGAGAAGAGATCCCCAAGCTTGAGTGAGTCACCATAGGGTGAGATGAGAGATAGCTTGGGAAGTTATTGTCCCCAAGTGTGAGTAGGTCACCATAGGGTGAGATGAGAGATAGCTTGGGAAGTCGTTGTCCCCAAGCGTGAGTGAACCATCGTAGAGTTAATCAATTTTGTAAGTACATCCTTGTAGCTCTACTATTCTTCTTATATAGTGAAAGAATCTCCTTATTGGAGAATTATAGTCGTGTGCTCCCATTATTACATTTGAAGTCCAAGTGCCTATCTTAACTTCACGAGTCAGGAAAGAGCGAGTTTTCTCGACAGATACAGCTCTAAATTTTTCTAGGTTTTTTGGTGGCTAGGGTATAAATATGCCTCTAGCCCTAGTTTAGGGACAATGTTTAGTTCAATAACATTTTTAGAGAACACTTGGGTGATTTACGGGGTGGATTCATTTATTTTGTTCTAGGGTAGAAGGTAGAATCAATGAGACTAAGCTTTCTTCACCCGATCTTTTAATATGGATTTATTCACTGTTATTTTGTGCATTATTGTTATGTGTAACGAGTAGTTCTCTATTGAGCGTGATGCCTTGATCATGTGATCGACTGTCTTGTTGGGTTATGGTTCGAACATCATGTGAAGTAGTTGATAGTTGGTGTACTTAATGCTTAACTTAGCTTGATCACCTAAGTTACATTCCAAATTGACAAGAGTGGACGATAGGCACTTAAATTAGTGGAAGAATCAATTAACATATTTTTAGGTATTAATGAGACATCTTGATATGGTAAGAATAACCCGTTAAGAGAAATCATCATAACTAAGATTGATTTAGTTCTAAACCTAGTTGATGAGTAAAAGCGTTAATTAGTAACTTAGGCCTTTATGATCTTGGTTTTGTCAACTTAATGAGTAAAAGTATTAAGTAGATGCATTAGACAACTCCAAGTACTAGTTAGGACTTCATAAGAATCATAATCTCAGTATAGGCAGTCGATCCGTGAAGGTATTGTGCTCAGTTCATCTTTGTTTTTAAAAAACCTTTCTTTTATAAGTCTAACATTATTTACTTTTGTTGCAAGCAAACTTTTCTCACTCAAAATAAATGTTACTCAAGTTGCATCTCTTTAACTATTTAGACTTGTGTCCAACCCTCAGTTTGAACCTTACTTACCCACTATACTATTTGATTGCACGTTAGATCGTTCATCGATTTTCTGTACGTCAATGATGTCAGCTAGGGACCTAATAACAATATTGTATTACAAAACAATGATCTTATATTTAATTCAAATAATATGAGGACCCTACCACAATAACAGACATAAGTCAAAGACCTTAGGTTAATTTACCCAAACAAGATTATATATGTAACTTCACCTTACCTTAATTTCTTGGGTAAATTATATCTCACCCCCTCTAGTTTGGTGTATTTTATGTTGGCCTCCTTTTAATTCGCAAATTGATTAAAAAATCCCCTAAGTTTGGACAATTTATACGATTTAGTCCCTCACACCAGAATTAAAGTATTTCTATAGCGAGGAGGCAAGAGAAATGATACATATACCTTTCTACTAAAAAAATACTCTCTCTCATCTTCCTCCTACTTTTTCCTCCTCTGCCCTCCTCCTCCTCTCCTCCTCCACCTTCCTCCTCCTTCTTCTGTTCCTCCCTCCACCTCCTTCTCCTTTAACGTGTCTAGCTTCCTTGGCGGCGGGAGCAACAGAGGAAGGGAATCCTGATAGGTCTGGGGTGCAGATTGACAACTAGACAGAAGCATCCAGAGAGTGGTCTTTTACCATCAGAGGTGTACGACGGGGCTGGTCATGGGGCTCCGGGTCCGGCTTAACACGACGTCGCATTATGTGGCTAGGAGCTTGAACCTCTATAAGGCCACCATCACTCTCTCCCTCTCTGTGTGTGTTTTGGATGATGATTATGTAATGGGTGGCTAATGCTCGATGCGATATTGTTGATTTCCTGGGTTTTCCTGACCTTTCTTTGTTTACCCAACCTTGTCGTCATCATTGGTGGAGAACCTAGGTTTCCTTACTGTCATCGTTGGAGGAGAACCTCGATGGAGAAGACGAAGTTGCTCGGTGAACTCCAGCTCATTAAAATTGGACGATTAATTAGAATTGGAAGGTTGATGAATTTGGAGAGGGGAAAGCACTTTAGTTTTTTGTTTTTTAATAGAAGGGTATTTTTGTCATTTCTCCTGCCTCATTGCTAGAGAAATACTCTGATTCTGCAATGAGAGGGCCAGATGCAATTTTACCTGCACCGCAAATATCCCGACTCACTACATTGTACCTGATTTAATAATGTCCATGCAGATCTGTATCTGTGATAAGCTCAGTTTCTATATGAACTTACACGAGTTGGAGCTTACTAAAGATAGACATGGGAAATATACCATTTATCCCTTGTGCTTGAGATTTGGCTTGAAACAAAAACAAAAACTATTTTTTTTCCTGAAAAAGTTCCTGGTCCTATCGTTTCTCCCTGACCCAAATCATGTTCTAGCTTCCTCTCTCCTAAACGCAAAAACAAAAAAGATGCATTGCACTAAAAAGCAAGAGAATAGTACCATGGAGACGGGCAAAAACATCCCATATACTCGGGCTTCTACCACCTTCATCTGCTCCTCCTGTATACTTAAACATCCCAAATACCAGAACTAGACATAAAAATTACACACAAACTCAAAGAATGTAGTAAGGAAAATTGATCAAAAATCACATCCACCACAAAAACCAACCTGGTAAGCAGAAGTGGAAGTCCCAAACAAAAATCCTTAAGGGGATTCTCTCTTTTCTCAAATTTATCCGGTCCTTACAAACATCAATGAGGTTGCAAAGAAACAGACAAACACCAACAAGCTTGTAGCCTTTGCACCCATCTTTACCGGTTATTTTTACAGGTATCTTCACTGGTTCTTAGGTGGTTGGTTAATGGTTACCCGTTCTTACCACTGTACTTTGTTGGGTTAGGACCACTAAGTCCATCAAATGGACTTGTGTTTTGTCCACGGGAGAGACGAGAGAGGTGGAGATGGGATAAGCATTTATGATGCAGATTTTTTCTCTAACATGGGGAGATAATATTGGGAGGTGTTAGATAAATGTTAATTGCATATGATGAATCGTGCACTAAGGATGGAGTTGCATCTGATGAATCATACACTAAGTATGAAAGTGCATCAGCTAAGTCATGCACTAAAGAACTTTCAGCTAGGAAGTGGAAGAAGCCTTTTGTGTCAAGAATAAAATAAAGGCAATAATTGTAAGCAGTGGGTTTTGGATGTTAGTTCAGGAGTTGTTATAAAAAACAACGTGTCTATGTAATTGTATGATAAGAAATAATAAATGTTTCTACAGATTGGTATCAGAGCCACCATTTTCGAAATGGTTGCCACAAGTGGAGCTTTCCAAATCACAAAGCTCACGAAGAAAAACTATGAAAGGTGGAGCATTCAAATGAAGGCATTTCTTGGAGGACAAGATGTGTGGGAAGCCATTGAAGAAGAGTATAAAGAACTGGCTAACTTGGTAGGAGCAAGCCAAGCTATTAAGAAGGCTGCAAAAGATGCTAAAGTCAAAGACAAGAAGGCACTTTTGCTCATCCAACTTAGTCTGAATGACAGTATGTTCGAGAAGATTGCCCAAGCCACTATGGCGAAGAAGGCATGGGACATTTTAGAGAATGTGTTCAAAGGTGCTGATCGAGTCAAGCAAGTGCGTCTCCAAACTCTTTGTGGTGAGCTGGAGAGCATGAAGATTAAGGACTCGAAAACTGTATCTGACTTCATTAAGTGTGTACAAGTTGTGGTGAACCAACTCACCAGTAATGGCGAAGAGTTAACCGATGCAAGAGTTGTTGAAAAGATTTTGAGATCCTTAACCGACAATTTTGAGAATGTGGTATGTGCGATAGAAGAATCAAAAGATCTTGCAACGCTCACAATCGAGGAGCTTGTCGATTCTCTCAAGGCTCACAAACAATGTAAAAAGAAAAAAAAGGAGGAGACACTCGAGCAAGCACTTCAAACCAAGGCAGTAATCAAAGATGAGAAGTTACTCTATTCTCGAAACTTTCGAGGTAGAGGGCATGGTGGCAACAATAGTCGTGGTGGTGGAGGCCACGGTTGAGGTGAGTATGACAAGAAGAAGGGGCAGTCAAGCCAACAAAGTTATCAAGGAAGAGGTCGTGGTCATGGAAGAGATGGTCGGTCAAATCATTTAATTGTTGAATGCTACAATTGTGGTAAGCATGGGCACTATGCAAAAGAGTGCAAATCAAATATCGAGTGCTATAATTGCGGTAGGTATGAGCACTATGCAAAGGAGTGCTACTCTGGAAAAAAGGTAGAAGAGAACGTGAATCTAGTCGCAGAAGAGGAGACAAGAGAAGATGGTGTACTCTTGATGGCTTGCAAAGATGTTATTTCCGACAACGACACGATATGGTATCTCAATACCAGTGCTAGTAACCATATGTGCAGGCACAAACATCTTTTCAAAGAGATGCAAAAGATTGAAACTGGATATGTATCATTCGGAGATGCTTCAAAGATCCAAGTGAAAGGACAAGGTACAATTTACTACTTACAAAAAGGTAGTACTGAAGGGTCAATCGAGAATGTTTATTATGTACCTGATCTTAAGAATAATATTTTGAGTATGGGACAACTCATGGAGAAGAGATAGTCGGTATTCATGAAGAACCGGGTACTACAGTTGAAAGATAATCAAAGGCATCTAATTGCTCAAGTTGAGATGGGAAGAAATCGTATGTACAAACTGAATTTGAAAGGCATGCAAGGAAAGTGTTTACAAGTCAACATAGAAGACAAGGCGTTGCTGTGGCATCTCCATTTTGGTCACCTACATCATGGTGGTCTAAGAAGGTTAGCAAAGAAGAACATGGTGCACGGGCTGCCCGATATAGACTATGAAGGCAAATTTTGTGAAGAATGTGTCTATGGCAAGCAATCGAGAACCTCATTTCAAAAGAAGGCAAAATATCGAGCAAAACATATTCTCAAGTTGATTCATACCGATATATGTGGACCAATCACCCCCGAATCCTTCAACGGTAAAAGGTACTTTATCTCCTTTATCGATGATTTCTCACAGAAAACTTGGGTTTATTTCTTGAAAGAAAAATCTGAGGCATTCGAGGTGTTCAAAAAGTTCAAAGTAATGGTGGAGAAGTCAACTGGTAGAGATATCAAAGTTGTACGATCCGATAAAGGCGGTGAGTATATGTCAACAGTTTTCATGAAGTATTGCGAGGAGTAAGGCATAAGGAGATTTCTAACTATGCCATACTCTCCTCAACAAAATGGAGTGGCTGAAAGGAAGAACCGGACAATTCTTGACATGGTTCGTTCAATGCTTAAGAGCAAGAAGATGCCAAAGGAATTCTGGGTAGAAGCCATACAATGTGCCATCTATGTACAAAATCGATGTCCACATATGAAGCTAGATGATCAAACACCATAAGAGGCATGGAGCGGACAAAAGCCAACAGTTTCTCATCTCAAAGTGTTTGGTAGTGTGGCTTATGCACATGTACCGGATCAATAAAGAACAAAGCTCGAAGACAAAAGCAAAAGGTATGTTTTTATTGGGTATGAAGAGAAGATAAAAGGGTACAAGCTATTCAACCCAATAAGCAAGAATGTGAAGGTGAGTAGTGATCTGCGAATAAATGAAGCAAGTGAGTGGAACTGAAATAATTCATCAGAGGTGATCATTGAAGTTGGAGAATCATCCATCATCACATCAATGGGCATGTCAACAAACTCTAAAACTACCGATATCGAAGATGATCCAATACAACCCAACATGCAAAGTTTGCAAGATTTATATGATTCGACAAGTGAGGTACACCTTGTATGTCTTATGGCAGACGCTGAAAATATAAAGTTTTAAAGAGGCAGTGCAAGACAAGAAATGGCAAACTGCCATGAATGAGGAGATTAAGGCGATTGACCGCAATGACACGTGGGAGCTAGGAGAATTGCCAAAAGGAATTGAGCCGATTGGTGTGAAGTGGGTGTTCAAGAAGAAGATGAATGCACAAGGTAAGATAGAACAGTACAAGGCATGGCTTGTTGCGAAGGGATACAAGCAAAAGGCAGGAATCGATTATGATGAAGTATTTGCTCCTTTTGTAAGAATGGAGACAATCCTGTTACTCATTTCACAAGCTGCTCAATTCAATTGGCCGATATTTCAAATGGATGTCAAGTTGGCATTCTTGAATGGTGAGGTAGAAGAAGATGTCTATATTGAACAACCACCCGGGTACGTGAAAGTTGGAGAAGAGAAGAAGGTGCTAAAATTGAAGAAGGCACTTTCTGGATTGAAGCAAGCACCGTGGGCATGGAATGCGCATATTGATTCTTTTTTCAAAGAGAACGGGTTCAAGCAATGTCCCTACGAGCATGCCCTTTACATAAAGAAGGATGGAGGTAACGTATTGTTTATTGCTCTTTATGTCGATGATCTCATTTTCTTGGGTAACAATGATGAGATGATAGAAGAGTTTAAGGGCACAATGACAATTTGAGATGACAGACTTGGGTTTAATGAAGTTTTTTCTTGGCTTGGAGGTTAGACAAGAAGATATAGGTATTTTCATATCACAGGAGGCATATACAAAAGAGATTTTAAAAAAGTGCAAGATGACAAATTGCAACCCAGTATCAACACCGATGGAACCAGGTGCAAAACTCTCAAAGTTTGATGGAGGAGAATGTGTCAATGCAAGTAAATACCGAAGTTTGATAGGGAGCCTTCGCTATCTCATATGCACAAGACCGGATCTCTCATTAAGTGTTGGCATTGTAAGTCATTTCATGGAGGAGCCAATTTACTCACATTGGAAGGCATTGAAGCAAATTCTATGATACATCCAAGGAACGGTGTCATTCGGGTTGTTCTACTCAAAAATAGAAGATTACAAATTGGTTGGCTATTCTGATAGCGATTGGTGCAGAGACATAGACGATCGGAAAAGTACCGCAGGATATGTGTTCTTTATGGGAACTACTGCATTTACTTGGCTCTCAAAGAAGCAACCGATCGTAACACTCTCAACGTGTGAAGCCGAATATGTGATAGCATCTTGGTCCAAATGTCATGCGATATGGCTTAGAAACTTGTTGAGCAAGATGGAGCTAAAGCAACTAGGTGCAACCGTGATTCAAGTTGACAACAAATCAGCAGTTGAGTTGGCTAAGAATCCAGTAAATCATGAAAGAAGCAAACACATTGATGTTCGTTTTCATTTTATCCGAGATCATGTGAAGGATGGAAGTGTTGAATTGGTGCATGTGGCAAGTCAAGATCAAGCTGCCGACATCTTCACAAAACCGTTACCGAAAGCACTTCTCGACAAATGCAAGAAGATGATTGGTATGAAGGATGGTAGAAGCATTTAAGTTTATGGGAGAGTTTTGTTAGATAAACGTTAATTGCTTATGATGAATCATGCACTAAGGATGGAGTTGCATCTGATGAATCATACACTAAGGATGAAAGTGCATCAGCCGAGTCATGCACTAAAGAACTTTCGGCCAGGAAATGGAAGAAGCCTTTTGTGTCAAGAATATAATAAAGGCAATAATTGTAAGCGGTGGGTTTTGGATGTTAGTTGAGGAGTTGTTATAAAAAACAACATGTCTATGTAATTGTATGATAAGAAATAATAAAAGTTTCTACAGGAGGCCGTAAATGAATTCTAAAAATATTTACGAGATAGTTCCAACATATCTATGTTATGGTGGTCGAAATTATTCTCGGATAGTTTTTTCAGATTTAAATATGGCTCGAAACCAATCTTATAAAACAATTAGAGGCTGGCTTTTTTTATCTACCTTCCAAAAAATTTAATTTCTAAATATCTATTTATTTTTGCAAGAATCTTTGTGTTGTGGCAGTTCAAACTGTAAAAATGTGTCACCTTATCTATAATTGAGAAAAAATACATTACAATGAACGAGACATGAAAACAATTGTTTTTGTTGAAGAGGTTTTCAAGAGATGGACTTCGAATAAGATGACTATTTGGTTTATATGGATAGTTAAAGTTCCACACTCAAACAAGATTACCATATATATATCATGGTCGCACCAAGCAGATCGATGTTTTGTGCCATTGGCTCCTAATAGCAATTATGAGGTGACACATGTTAGGAAATTTATTTTATAATAATACAATGGGTCACATGCCGTTTTAGATTTTTTTATTAGTATTTGCTTCGTTGTTTTAAAAAACATGTGGACTGACCGATATTCAAACTCGAGTTTGGTTTTAAACCTGCTGACCTTACTAATCGCCAGAAATTCGGGCGGACCCGGCGGTTTGAACATAATTTTAATCAGGAGTTTTCCGGTTCATTAAGTTCAACACAAGAAACTCAGAATTTACGCCCAACAATGACGAGAAAACCCCCAAAACTAAATTCAATCCAATCCAATACAGAACGAGATTGAGAATGAAAATCGGGAAGAAACAAAGAGATATTACGATACATGATAATAAAGAATATGAGTGAGATAAAATTTAGGATAAGGTAAAAGAAATAGAGTAGATAAGTAGAAATAGAGTGGATAAGTAAAAATAGAGAGGATAAAAAAGTACGAGAAACAGTTGATATATTCATTGATAACAATTACTTAAACAAATAACATAATATATAACTCTTGAAAGAAGAATTACAACTACTCATAGTAACTCACGTAACACTAACAATTTTCCACTACCCACATCTCCTTACTTTTTTTTTTTAGATCACATCTCCTTACTTCATGCTATTACAAGATACGCATAACTTGCACTTGTTACATAACCAGCACCATCATCAGTAACTGACACAAATACTTAGCTTTTAAGATTGTAACATTCGCCAACGGTTGAATGAATCCTTGTCATCAAGGATCATATACTCAATCGTAGCTATCAAATGGCAACAAATTTTTCATATGAAAGATGAACCTTGTAACCAGCTTCCAACCTGTCAAATTCAATTAAACAGAAGCACTAAAAGGATTTGGATCTGGGATAACTGAATTGAATATTTTTGTCACCATGAAAATACCAAGATCATTCACTTTCCAAGAATTTTTGGATCATTCATGGTGTGTACAACGTCAAAACCACCTTTTCCAAGTTTGTTTATCTTGTCAAAAGTTAACATCATTCACTTTCTCCAAGTCAAACACCACTCTATTTCCATCCTTAATTTCACCATTGATAAACATTTCCGTACCTGCGAAAGATCCATCACCATCAACTACCTCTTGAAGAGTCAGTAGTACTAGTTTCTTTTTGATGATGTCATTCGGCTTTTTGTAGCAGCCACCACTGCTCTTAAAGTAGCCGATTCGATCGATACACAAGATAAGGGGTGAGCAAATTATCCGATATCCGTTGTCCGAATCCGAATCCAAAATTTTTTTCGGATTCGGATTCGGATAATTTTAAGTTTGGATTCAGATTCGAATTATCCGGACTATTAAATTTAGATTCAGATTCGGATATTAAAAAAATTAGTTCGAGTATCCAAACTATCCGATTTTAACTAACTTCTAAAGATAAACTATAGTTAGAAGGTATAAACTTGGGTTGGGCTTCACATATTTTCATAATTAGGTTTTATTTTCTTAACTTACATATCTCTTTTTCACCAAAATATTTTTTACATATTTTTTAATCCTTTTTTCTTCCTCTCCAACCTTTCTTTCGGATATTTCGGATTATCCGAATCCAAAAAAAGTTTGGATATTCTGATTTGGATAATTTATTATTCAGATTCAGACTCGGATAGTAAAATATATGATTCAGATAGTTCGGATAAGTTAGAATTCGGATAGTTCAGATTCAGATAATCTGAATGCTCACCCTAACACAAGATGTAGGACACAGTATGCCCTTCTCGTCTTCATCAAGAATTTTGGCCGTCTTGATTGAAGGTCGAGAGGCAGAGATCTTTCGTATCTTTGCCAGGAGCTGGTCAAACTGCAAATTCTTTTAGTGAAAATGTTGGTACATTCGATCTCACAACGCCTGAAGACGAGCATTCGATTGTTGTTTTAGAGTGGAGATAAGATTTTGGAGCTATTAATTTGATCCTCTCGAATTTGCATGGGTCTAATACCACTGTTAAGATACGTGATAGAAAAGAGTACGAGGGAGAGGTAGAATTCAGCGTAAGGTAGAAAAAATAGAATGGAGAAGAATAAATAGAATGGATAAAAAAATATGATAAACAATTCATATATTCATTGATAACAATTACTTGAACAAATAACATAATATATAATTTTTGGAAGAGGTGTTACAACTATTCATAGTAACTCATGTAACTCTAACAACTTTACCTACATCTCCTATGTTCATGCTATTACAAGACACATGCATAGCTTGTATTACACAACCAACATCGGTAACTAGTGCAACTACTTAGCCTTTATGATCTCCATATCGAGGGTGCCCATAAAGGAACATTCATGTATTTTTTTTGTTTTGGTGCTCATGAAGGTAAGCAGTTTTTGACATCTAGTTACTGTAGTGACCAATTGTGGATGACTATAAAAGTGGTAAGGACTAAAACTCAGACAAGCTTGCCGACGGGAGCAAAAAGTCTCATAATAATATATGTCATCTATTTGCTTGTATATTTGTGCAACTGAACAAGCCTTATATCATCCATTGATACCGTCAAAGTGCCTTTTGATTTTGAAGATATATTTGCAACCGATAGGTTTTTTTTTCTGGAGGGAGGTTCGTCAGGGACCATGTCTTATTCAACTTGAGGGCCTTTAATTTAGCTTGTATTGCAACTCGCCACTGGGGATGTTTAATAGTTTGGACATAAGTCGTGAGTTACGAGGAAACATCAAGGAGAGACAAAAAGAGCAATAGTGGAACAAAAAGAATCTTTTGACATAGAGTTAGGATGATGTAACCGAAAGGGATACAAATGGGTTTCCAATAATATAATATGTGTGCCAAATCGGTGGACAAAGTATTTGTGAACTTTGGCATTGCTCATGTGCACCGGCTATGAAAGAAGATGATATTCGATCCAAGGAAGTGGGAGGTTTGGAAGTACCCATGTTAGTGCTAGTCACAGGCATAACATCCATATTTGGTACTATGGTAGGGGCAACTGCTACATTTTATATAGAGATATCCATATTTAAAATTAATTGATTCATGTTATGTGAGATGTCTATGTGTTCAGATTGTGTGATAAGGGATAAAACAATTTTTTTATTATTTAAATTATAGGTTAGTGATGGAAACATATTTTCATGAAAAATGACATCTCGTGAAACAAGGGTTTTATGTGAGACAAGATTGTAAAGTTTATACTTTTTTGATATGTGAGACAAGATTGTAAAGTTTATCATTTTTTGATGTGCTGGATATCTAATAAAAAAATGCATGGTGTGACACAATTGTCCAATTTATGCTGGACATGAATATTACGTACAAAACATAGACACCTTAAACCTTTGAGTTGTGAATAATTAGGGACATATTCGCTAAGTACTTCATTTGGCGTCTTAATATCGAGAATACTAGTTTTTTTTTCGGGGAGAATACTAGTTGGTGTACTATTAATTAGGTAATTTGTAGTAAGAACACTATCATCCCAAAATTGTTTTAGGCAATTCTCGATTAGAACCTTAGTGTGGGTGTCGTATTAAAAAGATGTCAGTGTTTTTGTTCCATAATTGTATTTTGTTAAGGAGTATTGACACAATTATGTTCATGAATTATTCTAAGATCCTGGAAAAACTCACTTGATGCTATGGTGAAAAATTTAGAACTATGGTCAAAACATATACGAGTAATTTATTGGCTAAATTGTGTAATAACAAGAGCAAAAAAATGATTTTAACGCTGTAAGAGTGAGCCCTTTTTGTGCCAAATAATAAATCCAAGTGCACCTCAAATAAGCGTCGACAATAGTTAGACAATAGGATGCACCAGAGAGTGATTTAATGGTTTTTTTTTATTTTGTATTACTATTCATGGATTTTTATCATTTTGTTACCCATCCAAAATTATGAAACAAATGTTCACGTTGGACAGTTGAGATTAAATCCCAGCTATTGAACTAATAGCCGGGATTTTATCCCGGCTATTAGTTTAACCCAGGATAAGATCCTAGCTATTGGTTTAACCGGGATAAAATCTCAGCTACTGGTTCAATAGCCGGGATTTAATCTCAACTTTCTAACGTAGACACTTGTTTCATAATTTTGGATGTTGGTTACCAAAATGATAAATATCGAAATAAATTAATTCAAAACAACGAGAGATCTTTATGCAAATAGAATGGAAAGGAAGACAAGTTTATTTTGCCAAAGGACAAACCTTGCATATGCAATCTTTATTGAAAGTAATAGGAGATTTCATGCTTGCACACTTTATATGTAAGGATGTATTCAGGTGTCCCATTCGCCAATGCCAGTCAAAGTTAGCTTTCGCTAAATTTAATGGAAAAAATGCAGCCTTGGTATTACAGGGACTCTCCGCAACAACCACGTAAAGGCCATCACGCTCAAGGTCCCATTCAAATACCTTCTATGTCTAGTTTTCCTAAAAATAGCAGAATGAGGGATAAAAGTGAACCAAACAATTAAGTTTTTGATTTTCTGACTAATGAAAAGGAGGTTAAATTTAAAATTTGGCACATAAATGACATTATCAATAGAAATTCCATTTGGTAAGGATGTTGTGCAAACATGTGTAACAAGAATAGAAGTGCCATCTATAATGGTTATTAAAGGGCCATTTAACGTACGATGAGATGGGAGATGCGAAAGTGAGTTGACAATACGAGTATTATTCTTGCTATCAATAATTCAAGGTTCTGTCAAAGAGTTTGGAGAGAATGTAAGATTACTATCAAGCGGATAATGTTACGAAGGTGTTTGCTGGATGAAAGCAAGGATCTGTCTTACTTGATCAGGTGTGAATGAAAGGTTGTCCACGGAATTACCATGACTCGAAGCAGCTAGTGCCCGATTTTTTAATTTTTTGTGTCTAATTGGCATGTGAGTGCCTCAAGCAGTGTTATGTAGCAGGTACGACTGCTTGTTATTGTGCCTTGTTATCTCGACTTGCGCCTACAAACATTATCGTTGTGTCCCTAAAAGCCACAGTAATAACATGTTAAGGCAAGCCGTGTGGGGAATTATGGTACTTATGGCCCCTCTGTGAGTAAAATGTGCATGAGGAATTATTTGTTGTGCGGATAAAGTGCTGCTGGTTGACAGCAGCGAAGGCTGATGGTCCACCAATAGTCAGACTAGCACACTGGTGCTCATCTTCTACCATGTAGTTGTAAGCTTGAGACATATATGGAAGAGGCTTCATTGATTGAATATTGCTACATAACTAAAGGAGCAAAAATAGCTACACATAGCATAAATTATGGAGGATAACTTATCCTCTACACTCCCCTTGAAGTTGGAGTGTGGAGATTAACAACGCCCAACTTAGACACCAGCATATGAAAACGAGCACTTTCAAGGCCTTTAGTAAAGATGTCAACTAGCTGAGTCATCATACTAACTTTGGAGGGGGCAATCTCATTAGACAGAACCCTCTCACGAATAAAGTAGCAATACATCTCGACATGTTTTGTACGTTCGTGATTGATTGGGTTTTGTGTAATGTGAAGGGTCACCTGGCTGTCACAATGAAGAGGGGTTGGGCCGACCAAAGGAACAACGCCAATGCCTTTAGTAAAGATTTCAACTAGTTGAGTCATCGTACTAACTTTAGAGGTGGCAACCTCATTAGATAGGATTGACGTACGGAAAATTGATAAACAATCTAACGTGCAATCAAATAGTATAGTGGGTAAGTAAGGTTCGAACTAAGGGTTGGACACAAATCTAAACAGTCACAGATGGTGCAACTTGGGGGTAACAATTATCTTGAGTGAGAACAGTTTGCTTACGACGAAAGTAAATAATGCTAGAAATGTAAAAGTAAGAGTTTTAACAATAAAGACGAATTGAGCACGATACCTCTATGAATTGACTACCTACACCAAGGTTATGGTTCTTATGAAGTCCTAACTAGTACCCGAAGTTGTCTTATGCATCTACTTAACACTTTCGCTCATTAACTTGACAAAACCAAAATCGTGAAGGTCTAAGTTACTAATTAACACTTTCGCTCATCAACTAGACTTATAACTAAACCAATCTCAATTATAATGATTCCTCCTAATGGGTTACTCTTACTACATCAAGACGTCTCATTAATACCTAAGAATATGCCAATTGATTCTTCCACTAACTCGAATACCTGTCGGTCCACTCTTATTAATTTGGATCATAACTTAGATGATCAAGCTAAGTTAAGTATTATGTTCACTAACTAACAACTACTGTGCATGATATTCGAACCATAACCCAATACAACAATCGATCACATGATCAAGGCAGCACGCTCAAAAGCAAACTACTCACTTTGCATGACAATAACAGCCAAAATAACGAATAATGAATTCATATCAATAAGACTGGGTAAAGAAAACTTAGTCTAGATGATTCTGCCTTCTACCCAAAATGAACTAAATGAATCCAACCGAGAGTCTCCAAATGTTGCTCGAAAGTTGCTCGAAAGTATTGGTGAACAAAAGTTACTTCTAAACTAGGGCTAGAGGCATATTTATACCCTAGCCGCCAAAAACCTAGAGAAATTCAGAGTTCTTCCTAACTAGCAGGTCAAAATCTCCTAATCAGATGGGTCAGCTACTGCTGGACTTGAAGCGATTACTGCTCCAGAGATGCCTTCAGATTTTCTAATGCCCACTAACTTCATAGCGATCGCTGCTCTAGAACTCGCTCCTCCCTGCCTAGCGTCAGCTAACTTTGTAGCAACCACTAGCTTACGTTTGCAACCTTCGTCTTGATCCGGCTTCCTTGCCTTGCTCCCTGTTGTGCTGCTTTCACCTGTGAAGACAATGTAAACATCCAATAAGCGATAGTTCAGAGTTCAACCAAAATAGCAAACTAAAACACCAAACAAGTGCCACAATCATCATAATAACAATGCCTATTTCATCACCTAGATGCGCAATCACAAGGCTAAACTAGCGCGCATCAAGGACCCTCTCACAAACAAAGTAGCAACCCATCTCGACATGTTTCGTACATTCATGATAGACTGGGTTTTGTGTAATGTGAAGGGCCACCTAGTTGTCACAATAAAGAGTAATTGGGTCGACCAAAAGAATGCCAAGGTCTTAAAGTAACTAACAAAGCTATCCTCGGTCACAGTAATAGACATGGCCTGATACTTGGCTTTAGTAGATGATCGAGCAACAACATTCTATTTCTTGCTGCACAAAAAAACTGGTGAACCACCAAAGGTAATGAAATAATCACTAAGAGAACATCGAGACATTTGAGAGCTAGCTCAGTCTGCACCATAATATGCTGCAAGATTTAAATTAGCTTGCTTGTTCAATAGGATTCCTTATCCTGGTGTCATTTTTAGATAACGCAAAACACAGTTGGCTGCATCCACATGAGAAGGACTTGGTTTATTAACAAATTGACTAAGAATATTAACAGCTTATGTAATGTTAGGCTGTGTAACATGGAGATACATCAAATAACCCAACAAATGGCAATAACGTGAGGATCATCAACCACATTGCTAGGAACTTACAATCGCTAGTTTTTTTTCTTATTGGTATAGGATTAGGATGAGTATCTTCCTTGCCATACTTGTGTAGGATGTCCAACAAATACTTGTGTTTACTTAACATGAGGCACTCAAATGTACGAGCAACTTCAATACCTAAGAAATATTTCAATGTGCCAAGATCCTTAATGCCAAACAAATAGTCTAAATGTTGTTACGTGCGAAGGAGCATGGATGTATAATCACCAACAACAATCATGTCGTCAACATAAACAAGCAAATATAGAACCACACCTTGACATCGCGCTATAAAAAGAGCCTGATCTGCCCAAGACTGGCGATAACCAAGTGTAAGCAATGTGTCAGCCAGCTTGCTGTACCAACTTTTAGAGGCTTGCTTGAGGCCATATAATGACTTGCAAAGACAAAAAATGTAGAGTATCACTTGATAGACCAAAACCTTGAGAAATCTTCATGAACACCTCCACATATAAATCACCATGCAAGAAAACGTAGTCAAAATCAAGTTATTGAATAACCCAATGCCTTTTAAATAAAATAGAGAGGAAACACCGGACATTGACAATTTTGGCTACGAGATAAATGTATCATGATAATCGATCCCCTTAACCTATTTGAAACCTTAGACAACTAAGCAAGCCTTATATAGTTTTATCTTTGTGATATTCAGAAAAATGGCTAGTCAGAATATATCGAATTAAAATGATTATATTGGATATGTGATTTACAGAGTCTGAAGATATGAATTGGTGTCATTGGATTTTGATTTCAACCATTACAATGCCTTAGTGAATTATTTGCTTGAGAAGATGTTGGATAAATTCGAACAGCTTGACTTTGATGTAGTGAAATGGTCATAACTTTCTCTATATGGGTTCAAATTGAGAAATTACAATTGATTCAGAAACTAGACACATTAAGGAAAAAAATTCTCACTACTAGATTGAACAAAAATCAAAGGAAGATCGTCATTCTTGAGTTGCTTGCTTGTGAAAAAATCTGATTGGATCCTAACTCCTTTGTTTGTTTTTTAGATTCATTGAAGAGGTGGCTTAAATGCCATTGGACCTCATCGACTTCTTCATATATATCAGAGGGTTACTTGAAGAAGAAGAAAACTTAACACCTTGGTCATAAAAAAAAAATTAAGAGAAAGGAGAGAGAAGGCTGAGAAAGCTAAAAGAGGAAGAAAGAATCAGTTCGATAAAGAATCAAGCAGTAAGCTTACTTGCAATCATATTTGGATTTCTAACCTTTGAATAGAGTTGTCGAAGACTTTGAGATCTTTCTTTTGATATATAATATATGGAATTTAGATAAGAGAATTGACAAAAAATTGTTTTGAATCAGACTATTGTTAAAGAAGCACACAGCTGAAGTAGTTCAGGAAAACGTGATCAGTAAGCATACTTAGGATTTGAATTGGGACATGAAATTTTACAGCTTACAGAGGACTCTATTAGCTTTCTAACCATATATAATTTTTCCTATGTTGATGAAAAAATCTTGTTCAAGACTTGGATGACGTTCGGACTTATTTGCTATGTTCAGATTGAAGGGGATCAAGAATAGAGACTTGGTAAGTGATTTGTTCAGAAATTTCAGTAAGTATGTGGATTCTGAGATGTCAAGGACATATAGGGAAAGTTAAATGAAGTGTTGTTTGAGGTGGATATTATCATGATCTGTAACCTGTTGGTTGTGACCGACACAAGGATTCGACTAAAATAAATGTCAATCAAATCCATGCAAGCCTCATAAATGTAAACCTTAGCATAACATACCTATACAGTAACTAAACATGCTCGCAAAACTCACAACTATACAAAAATTTACATCATCAACTACATCATATAGACTAGAAGTCCAAAATAACAAACAAGACATCTTCGTAGGCCTGACCTTAGTAAGCAAGCTCCTGTGACTCTACAAAAGCTCTATAAGGTCTCTAACTAAGGATCTAGAAAATGAATAAGAAGGAATGGTTAGACAAGCTCAGTGAGTAGATAAAAAGTATCATGAGGTTAATGAATGTCAATGGGTTACATTTGATGTCGTACGTAATCATAATACATAATAACTATATTTGGCCATAAAATACATAATATGGAACATAAGAGCTATGAGATATGTAATATGGAACATGAATAATGAAGTATGAGCTATGAGCCATGAGCCAAATATTATATCATAACATAAGGCATAAATGCTACTCAAGTATAAATGCAACATAAGGCATAAATGCTACACAAGCATAAATACCACATAAATATAAGTCATATGCGCAAACATGCTCTCAAAGAGCAAGACACATGGCATATGCTCCAAAGGCTTAATGCATACCATATGCGGTCCCAAAAACCTCATAAACATAAGGGTAAATGTGAACATCATATAAGGCTCATAACCATATAGAATAATGATAGGAATAATATGAACCATATCAAGGAATAAAATCACAAAAGAAGGTTTTTTGACAAAATAGGATCAATGACGGGGTAATCAATAGAATGGCTTTAAGATACAAGGCATAGCTTATTCACTTTCCAGTTTTAAAATAACAAGTAATATAGATAGCAAATAAAAATAATGTTTTCATGAACCCATTATCCACTCACCTTAACCTCTTCCCAGTTTATAGACCTTAAATCTTTCAAGATAATTTGGCTCGTTGGTTGTCCACATCCTAAGAACTTACAAACACTAAAAGCCATGTTATACTTAAAGAACCATAAACATGCTTCAAATATTTCATGAAAGTCTCTACTCAAGCCAAAGTCTCACTTAAAATCAACCAAGTAACTCACTTTCAACAATTCCAACAATACTTGCAAACTACTCCATCAACATGCTTATATAATCAACCACCCTTACTTTATCATTATCACCAATTCACAAAACCACCAAAGCAAGACTCCTCTATTTGTCCTTCATTATATCATATCCAAAAATTAACTCAGCTCTCAACATAATCAAGTCACAAAGTCATTTCTCCTTCAAACTACTCATATCTGAGACTTAGTTCACACAGCCAATATAACATGAACCTCTTGAATTCAATACTTTATCAAATCAACAAAGTAAATATAACATGGAATAGGGTTTTCTGTCCTCTACAACTTTGTAGACAAATACAAAGTCCAAATCTAAGCCTAAGACCACTTAGCACACAGTTTTTTCTCGACCTATCTGTTTCTGCTTCTTTCTCCTCCTTGCTTCTTCCTCTTTCTTCTTTCTCCTTTTCCTTCAGTGAAAATATGGTCTTATAGACCTCCTGGACAAGTTCTCTTTATGCCTATCTCGTCCCTTAACTTTAAAATGAAGTAAAATACTTAACACAATCTGATTGGCTGCCTATTCTTCGTCCAATCATAATCTAGTAACTTTAATCTCAATTTCAGCTTTCTTCCACTAACAATCTAGACAAACTTTTGTCTAACAAGTTGTAAGTCTATGTCTTAGCTTTGTAAAACATATTCACTTGTCTAAATTGGATCATAAATGAGAAAGTTATCGCCATTCTTTTAAAGCATGTCAAATCTGCCAAGCATGTCAAATCTGCCTAACTTACCCGTGGCTAGTTTTGCAAAAATATAAAAATAAGCTAAGTGACCAAAGTGAGGGCTTGTCTAAAGATTTTAGAACACTCTAGCATGCTCAAGCATAACACTACAGTTTTAGCGACAACCATCCTCGTAAAAATACTTGCCTAGTAGACCAACCAATGCTAAAGCAGAAATGCGTAAAATAGTACTTCTATAACTTAATCGTAAAATAACTTAGCTAATAATACTTATGACTATGACGTGGTAGAGGGCTTATAGATATGATTTGAGTTTGAGATATATATGCTATTTGTTGAAGATGAAGTAGTTGAGCTTCTCTTGTGCTTGGTTTGTGTTCTGATTTGCATAACAGATTGTTGGATGATATTTGGGAACATGAATGACTCTACACATATTGTATATGTATTGCATACTTGATAAGAAAGGATTGAAAGGGTTGAGATATTTGCATACGTTTGATTGATTTTTGACGATGAGTCATAATTGTGTTGTTGTTCACTATTTTGAGTTATTGGCAGCGATTTGGTTTGGAAAGTCAGAGGTTAACCTCATTATTGTGATTTGAGATTGTATACAGAGCTTCCTCAAGGTGTGTGCGTAAAGAAGAATTATTCCGAAAGAAAGTTATAAAGGCTTTGAGTGAAAGGCATCAGAATTTGGAAATCACTGTGGTCTTTGTTGAGTAAGCGGATAGAAGATGATATGTTGGTTGTATTTGTTATATGCATGTTTCAAATCTTGATTGTTGTATGTCTCCTGCATATATTGTTGGTTATAAGATGGGATTATGTATATGTGATATGTTTGGTATATTGTGATCGGTGTGTGATGAAGGATGTGAAGTTTGTGAACGGCCAGCTTGATTTCTAGCTCAGGGCTGATTTCGTATGTGATGGATATGATTCTAGACCGTTGGTCATGTGTTTGATCCAATATGTGTTTTGTGAGAGAAATGAATAGACTTTCCCATACAAACCGGGATATTAGTCAATGAGCTCATAGTTTGGAAATATCACTACTTTACGTAAATAAACTAGCTTTGTGTTTCTGTGGATGGAGATTTGTGTGGCCATTTGGATATCTCTTGCCAGTTAGAGGAAGGGGCTTTTCAAAACCTGTTCATGGCTCTATGTCTTTGTATATTTATATTTATGTTTTCGATAATTTGTGCATCATATGGTCATTATGCATTTCAAGTTTAGTTACGTCGAACATGGTTGAGTTCTGTGGCACGTATATCTCAGACATAACTAATATGTTATGTTCTTTCCCTTACTAAATGATCCCAAGCACTTACCCCCTTAATAATCTATCTCACGTTCTGGAAGTGCTTGATGTACAGAAAATCGATAAATAATCTAACATGAGTAAGTAAGGTATGAACTGAAAGTTGGACACAAATCTAAACAGTCACAAATGGTGCAACTTATGTAACAATTATCTTGAATGAGAAGAGTTTGCTTACGATGAAAGTAAATAATGCTAGAAGTGTAAAAGTAAGAGTTTTAATAATAAAGACAAACTAAGCAAGATACCTCCATGAATCGACTACCTATACTGAGAGGTTATGGTTCTTATAAAGTCCTAACTAGTACCCAGAGTTGCCTTATGCATCTACTTAACACTTTCGCTCATTAAGTTGACAAAACTAAGATCGTAAAGGTCTAAGTTACTAATTAATGCTTTCGCTCATCAACTAGACTTAGAACTAAACCAATCTCAATTATGACGATTCCTCTTAATGGGTTACTCTTATGACATCAAGACGTCTCATTAATGCCTAAGAATATGCCAATTGATTCTTCCACTAACTCGAGTGCTTGTTAGTCCACTCTTATTAATTTGGATCATAACTTAGGTGATCAAGCTAAGTTAAGTATTATGTTCACCAACTAGCAACTACTACGCATGATATCCGAACTATAACCCAATACAACAATCAATCACAACTAACTTCATAGCGACTGCTTGCTTGCCTTTGCAACCTCCATCTTGATCTGCTTCCTTGCCTTGCTCCCTGTTGCACTACTTTTACCTACGGAGACTTTGTAAACATCTAATAAGCAATCATTCGAATTTCAACCATAATAGCAAACTAAAATACTGAACGAGTGCCAATCATCGCAATAACAACGCCTATTTCATCACCTAGATGCACAACCACAAGGCTAAACTAGCGCGCATCACACCCTCACACTTGTTTCTTTGCTTGTCCTCAAGGAAAGTGCATCAGAGCCACCGAGTTAATGGTCTTTTCCGAACATTAACAAATCCACCCCTAAGCCATACCCCTTCACCAAATAGTTACCTTATCGTAGTGCTGGAACAGTATAGACATGATAACTTTGACTGTTTAATCTACTTTTTGCACTTAGTGGACTATACTAGAGAATTGACTACTCTGAGGTTCAAATTTCTTTATACTCATATATGTGTGTAGTGGTTAATTTCCTATCGCTCACGTGCATGTTCGGGATCTCAAAATGGTATATGTCCTACTCAATAATACCTCAACTAGCGGGGGACTAGTAATCAAGAAGGACTTTTCATTAGGTTGTAATAGGGCTAATGTTAGGGTGAGGATATAAATGTATGGGAGATAGCTAAACCACCCAATCTGAGGAACTATACACAGATGTTATAACTCTCATCTATTCTAAGCTCCTCACTCTACGACTACTAATCGCTCATCCCATTATGCCCAATTATAAGGCCGTTTTGCTCGAAACTCGCCACCTTTTCATTGTGCTTTCTTTTCATAACCACTCTCCAACTTTCCACTTTCCCATCATTTTTCACTTATTCCTAGCTAACTTTTCTCATTCTCCTCTTTTTCTCTTTTCTTTTTCTTTTTTTCACTCTGCTTTTCTTTCCTTTGCACAATTTCAAGGTGGCTGGTCTCGACTTCTTTGTCAGCCTTACTTCTATCCTTCTCCCCCATTGTTCAACTACTTCCCCCCAGCTATTCTACCAAGTGAACCCTTACATAATTACCCTAAGAGATGAGTTCCTAATGCATCCTCGGACCGAGTTCACTACTAGAATTTTAGACTGTAGCGGGGAAAACTTACCGGCAGATTAATAGCCGCAGAGATCTATTGCGGCAAAAATTATGATATGGCGTTTGAAAATATATTGCGGAGAATACCGTTTCCCCTCTAAAACTCTATTGCGGCGACAAAAATTTCATTGTCACTATAGGTTTTTAGCGACGATATTTGTTTTCTCGGCTAATAATAAATTGCGTGGAAAAAAGTGATATCGTGGCTAAAAGTTTCTAGAGGTGACAACATCGCTGCTAAAACGTTGTAGTTAGACTTTCAATTTTTTGCCGCTATACATATCTAGTGGAGATCAAATCTCCACAATTGCTCAAAACTTCTCTTTAATTTTTATATAGTAGTTTCAATTAAATTAAAATCTATACTTATATATATATAGATTGTAAATGTGGCAATTTAGATTATATATATATATATATATACATGTGTGTGTGTATATATATGTATAATAGCAAAAAATATAATGAGAGTCATATATATATGTAGAATATATTTGTTCATTAGTATTGCTAATTACTATTGTTGACTGTAACATTAATAAATGTATATTATAGTTATAACTAATCATGATCACAATGTTATAAGTTTATAATTAATATTGTAATATTTATGATCTTATTATAAGTTCACTAGTTAATAGTATTGATTACTATAGTACTACTAATCAAGAAAATATAGTAGTTCACTAGTACTATAGTGTCATTAATCTAATATATATAGTATGTATTACACACACACATACACACACATACACACATATATATAGTGCTAATCGTGAAACTATTATACAAGTTCACTATTTAGTTCCATAGTATTAATGATACTACTATAAAGTACAAGAGTATTACTATTGCTTAGATTCTATTCCAATATTATACGTTATTAGATTAATATAAAAGTTAATTCAATTCCTTAATTAGGATTATTATTATATAGGTTCCATTTCAAGTATATCGTAAATGTTTTCATGCTCATGTTTTGAACCATACATAATACTAGATTAATATATGTTATTTATTTTTGAATTATAATTAGTATTTCAAAATAATATTCGTAATAAATTTTTATCATCGTACGTAACTTATTCTTTTTATCGAAACTACCTAATATGCGAGAATTCACTTGACTGACTATATATTAAACAATAGATATTACTGAGCATATAATATATATATATATATATTATTAGACTTCAAACAATATTTAACAAATGAGAAACATCTTCAAATAATCCAACATGTGGACCATAAAATCTTTTTGATGATTAATTATTCAAAAACTATACATGGACACAAGTGCATAGGCTAAAAAAATAAATAACCGGTGCATATATATGCTTTGAACAAAACTATAATCTTCTGCTTCTCCCCATCTCCTCCTCAATTAACTCCCCAGGAGAAAAAAAAAGAAATCTTAAATCCAATCCATTCCCAATACTTGAATTACTAGGGTTAGGGTTAGCCCCTAATCTCGATCCCGATCAATTCCAACCGCTTCAAGATCTTGTGGCCCTCGAAGATGGGTGCGAACCCGTTGTTGTCCGATTCGGTTAGTGATATGGACAAGCAAATCTCCTAGCTCACCCAGTGCAAGCCGCTCTCCGAATCTCAGGTTGCCGCCTCTCTTGGAATTCTAGATTAAGAATTAACAAATTTACCTTTTTGTTTTGATTGATTTTGGGCTAGTGTGATGGTTTCGAGTCTAGATCTCATGGATTAGGTTTTTCTCAATGGGATTGTGTTTAAGATCTTGGAATTGTGTTCCGGCTTCTTTTTTTGGGTTTGGATTGTGGTGGAATTTGCATCTGATTTGGATTTTTTATTTGTGATGTGGTTTAGGTTAGGGGACTTTGTGACAAGGCAAAGATACTAATGCAAGAAAGCAATGTTCAAGTGAGAGGCATTGTTGTTCGGTTGGTGTTTCTTAAAGATTGGGCGGTTATTTTGACCAGTTGTTGGTAGTTCTGAGCTTGGTTGTGTGTTTGTTTGATGTGTGTGTTACAGTATGTGAACAGCCCAGTTACGAGATATGGTGATATACATGGGCAGTTTCATGATCCCAGTAGATGAAGGGGTGGTTTTGTTTTGTTATTTGTTAATTCTGCTCTGTTTGATAAAAAAATGGATGGATCGTCTTGATCCTTGGTGCTTTTACAGGACATGTGCTCGGGTTCATTTCCCGCAAACGAAGTGTTACAACCGGCAACTGGTCCCCTGTGAAGACTGACGAATTATGAATGCTATGGAGGTATTGTTTCTGCAGCTATTTTATTACTGGAAGCATATCTTGTGTCTTCTAAGCTTTTTTGCACAAGATGTTGTAGTAGTCTTGATGAAACAGGGCGAAGGGCTTTACCCTGCTGCCCTGGGTTTTGATTTAAGTGGCTGGGCTTGTCGCTGCAGCACGACCTTTGTAAATACTCTGTTCCAGTTCCTTAACACACTGCCCAGCATGATGAGAAATAATGTACGGATATGTTTGATAGTTGTATTCTAGTTAAATTGAGAATAAAGATATATCAAAGTTCTGTCATTCCTTTGTTAAATGTGCCATTCATACTAAAATGTAGCCTTTTTTACAATGTTGGAAGCTTTGTATACTCGGCCAGGACTTGAGTGTGACAAAATCTTGATACACCCAAAAGAATTGTAGTGATAAATCAGATGTTACACTCCATGGTCAGGTCAGTTTGTGTCTCACTAAAGAATTGCAGTGGTAAAGCAGATGTTACACTCCATGGTCAGGAAAATTGCCGAGCATGTACGAACCGGGCACAAAGTTGCTATCAAGATCTTGAGCACGTTGTCAGAGGTAGGGTAAGTTATAAATATAGGTTCACACATTGGCTTAAATCATTTCAATAAACCAGCTCAAGCTCAACGGGGCTAACCAATGGATAATAAAGGGATTTTGGCTCTAAGGCTCTAGGCTTAATCATCAAAATAGCCCCCAATATGTAATTAATCCTATGCTAGGAAGTTATACTGAATGTTGGCATACCACTCTCATTATCCGGATTACGTACGCTTCTCATGAATGACTAGAGACGATTGTCTCGTCCTTCGGCTCAAATATTCTCACCAGGTCACTTGTCAATTCTCAAGTCTAATTCACCTAGTGCAACCACTAACCTAAACAGCCGAGGATATTGTCCCTATACAGTGCTACACGTCACTCTCCGATTTGGTTGCTGATTGGTTTGGGGTTTAGGCTTGTGGCAAAAATTCAACAATTTTAAAGGGGGTTTCATCATTTACAGAGGACAAAGGTACGTCAATCAAAGGTACAAGGCACAGATCATCCAAGGAGGCCACATCCATAATGAAGAAAAAAAAACAAAGAAAAACAAAATGGACAAACATGACAAACACATAGAACACGAACACACAGATTCACGAAAATAGTCACATAAAGATCGAAAGCATGCAAAACACACAAGGGCATAGGCTTATGCAAACACCCCTACACTTGTTGAGCATATTGTCCTCAATATGAGGCAGATGCAACACATTATGCAATGCACAAAACTTAAGAGAAACATTGCAGACAAAAACGACAAAGAAAAGTGAAAGGAAATGGAAGTGGGGCTCCCTGGTCAATCAAAGTGAGGTGGTGGGGGCGGTTGTATGTGATGAGTGTCAAAAACACTCATTGTTCGTGTCGTTTTAGTAGATCATTCTTAGTGTTTTAGGTTGATTTAATTGCATTTTAGTTGTCATAGTGTTAGTTTTTGTTCATTGTGTGTTTATGTTGAGTTTATCGTTTTTCATTATGTTTGCTTATTTTTAGGAGCCTATTCGAGGAGAAGTGGAGGACAATCGAGCGGACACGCGAAGTCAAGGATGAGAAGGAAGTCGCGAAGCCAAAGAATGCAAAGAACAGGAAACTGGCCACACCAAGCCTACATGGCACACGCCAAGTAGCCATTACTCGAACGACCATTCTTGCAGACGACCATTCGCACTCGAAGAAGGAAAAATGCGAAGGATGGCGCACACTAGGTGCATTTGGCGTACGCCAGACGAGACTTACAAAAGTAAAATAAAAGTTGAGTGTTGGACAAACAAAGTGGAGATTTGACAAGGTCAGCTTAGAGCTCTTGTGAAAGAAGGGGGACATCTTGGCTGACTCTTTTAGATATTTTAGGCTAGATATTTTAGTTAGATAAGTTAGATTAGATATTTTGTAACTATTTCATTAGTTAGTTAGTATAGAGGCTAGTTTTGCTTTGTAAGGCAAGGTGAGCCAAGTTAGTTAGGAGAGAGGCACGAAATAGACAAAAACCAAACACTCTCTCTCTGTTCTTGGACTTGGAGGTGAAGGCAAGAAAGCTTGAAGAACTTTGATAAGCTTTCTTACCTTTGCTCTTCTATTTGTAAATAAAGATGCTTTATGTTTATATAAATATGTGTGAGTAGTTTGCTGTGAGTTTTGTGCCTTATTGCCTTGTATATAGCCATAGTTTAGAGGGGTTAATATGTGTAGGAACATGTTCTTATTAACGAGCTTTATGCCATGCTTTGACTTGTTTGATCACTAAGTTATTGTACTTAGTCAAATCTTGAGACCGAAAGGAGATAAGTTTGATAGAAATGTTAGTTTGATGATCTGTGGCTTTGATAGAAGAGAAATCTTCCTTAGTTATTAATTGTGCTTGAGTGATATGCATAGTTGGTTCTTGACTGAGATTAGTTGGTTGGTGGGGTCGAAAGAATATATCTAACCTTCTAAGCTTGGTTAAGGGTCAATCTAGATCTTTCTAGCACAAAAGTGTAGATTGATTGCCTATGAAACACTCGTACCATGTCACATGCTTTGTATACCCCCTGAATCACTTGGTTACATTGGTTTTTAAGGTACTTAGCTCACTTTTAGCTTTTTAGTTGTTGATAATATGTTTTGTGACAAAAACTATCTAAGTGCTTGTTCATATGCTCTTGATGCTTGATGTTTAAGACTTTAGATCACTTGAGTTCAACAAACAAACTTTATAATGTGATCCTAGTTAAGTAAGTAAACCTTAGAGTAGGCCTAACAACTCAATCCTTATGGTTTGACAACTTTACTTACTCTTATTGCAATCTGTCTGCTGCAAATCTGTGCTGAATTAGCGCACACCTGCCATACTTGGCGCATGCCAGGTTGTTCGTTCGAAAGCAAATCGTGCACGCCTGGTGTAGTTGGTGTGCACCCGAGGTTGATTTTGGTCTAAGGTTAGCGCATGCCAACCTTGTCCTGCATACGCCAGAAAGAGAAAGTGAGCGCACGCCTAAGGTCTCGACATACGCCAGACTGACCCCTCGAACGAACGACCAAACATCCTTTCCTAGGTAGAATCATGTAGAATAAAATAACGAGTGGAATTGCACAAGTAACTAGCAGAAATAGGCAGTCCATCAATTGGCGCCATTACCGGGGATTGAGAATTTAGACTCTCAATTTGGTTTACGAATTCGGATTAGAATATTATTATATTTTTATTTATATTTATATTTTTCTTTATTTTTCGTTTACTTTTTGCTCAAGTGACTTGTCTTGCTTGACAAGTTACATGAATGCCGTTAACTCATTTAACTAGTATTTCTCAGTTAGAGATTGAAGAAGAAATAACGCGGTTAAAGAGGTCATTGCGTAGGGAGAGACAAGAAAAAGAGAGAATGGACCAAAGGCATGAAGGTCAAGGAAACAAAGTACCTGGTCCTCGACCTTCTTTAATGGACCATGGAAGACCAACATACGAAGGAGCGTTACCTAGAATCCAGTGACCGGCTGTCAAAGCTAATCACTTTGAAATTAAGCCAGCCGTGATTCATATGCTCCAAGCTTCAGGTCAGTTCTATGGTTTGCCTAATGAAGATCCCAATGAACATCTGGGGAACTTCATGGAATTAGCGGATAACTTTAAGTATCCTAGAGCGTCTGATGATACTGTTAAGATTAGAATGTTTCCATATACGTTAAGGGATAAGGCTAAGATGTGGTATAAGCAACTTAAGGGAACTCCAATAATTACATGGGAGCAATTGGCAAATGCTTTCCTTGACAAATATTTACCCTACTCAAAGGCTAATAAACTCGTTAAGGAGATCACCAACTTTGAACAATATGAAGGAGAGTCTTTGAGTGAAACTTGGGAGAGATTTAAGGAATTACAACGTAAATGCCTGCACCATGGTTTATTTGAAGAGTCTATTCTTAAGACTTTTTACTTTAGCCTGTCACTAACAACAATGAGAACTATCGACGCTGCTTCCAATGGAAATTTCTTGAGAAAGGAAAGAGGTGAAGCCCACCATATTTTGGAGGAGTTGGCAGCAACAAATAGGATAATCACAAATGAGAGAAAAAAACAACCCATTAGAGAATTAAGGGAGATAACTGAGCGGAGTGAGAGAAGAGGAATAATTGAACTTGATGCTTCCTCATCTTTTCAAGCACAATTAGACTTGATGGCAAAGCAATTGCATGATTTGACTCTAAACAAAGTTGATGCCATTGCTTTACAACAGCATTGCGAAACCTGTGACAACACTGGCAACAAGATTAGTCAATGTGCAATGATGAGCCAACCTATAGAGCATGTCAACTTTGTTAATGGTCAAGGACAAGGAGGAAATAGAATAGGAAATAACCCATATTCCTATACATACAATCCTGGATTGAGAAACCACCTTAACTTCTCATGGAAAAAGAGAAACAATGATGACCGTATGACAATCGTTCCTGATAAAAGATTGCCTTTACGTGTCTCCCAACAAGGACCACCACCTGGTTTTCAACCACGTAGGTTCTTAGGAGAAAGAATGGTAGCACTTGAGGATAGATTTGACAAGGTTGAGAAATTCATTCAACAAATTGGAAAATCATCCAACAACCAAAGTCAAATCTTGAAGGTATTAGCGGCCTAGGAAGCAAGGCAGAACAATTTAGAAAAATTTCTAAAAGATCATGCCCCTAGATCTTCTCTAATGGACCATGGGAGACCAACATACGGAGGAGCCAAAACAGGAATCCAATGGCCAGCTATTGAAGCTAATCACTTCCAAATTAAGCTGGCCGTGATTCATATGCTTCAAGCTTTGGGTCAGTTCTATGGTTTGCCTAATGAAGATCCCAATGAACATCTGGGGAACTTCATGGAATTAGCTGATAATTTTAAGTATCCTGGAGCATCTGATGATGCTGTTAAGATTAGAATGTTTCATTATACGTTAAGAGAGAAGGCCAAAATTTGGTATAAGCAACTTAAGGGTACTCCAATAACCACATGGGAGCAATTGGCAAATGATTTCCTTGACAAATATTTCCCCACTCAAAGACTAATAAACTTGTTAAGGAGATCACAAACTTTGAACAATATGAAGTAGAGTCTTTGAGTGAAACTTGAGAGAGATTTAAGGAATTGCAACGAAAATGCCCGCACCATGATTTGTCTGAGGAGTCTCTTCTTAAGACTTTTTATTTTAGCATGTCGCCAACAACTATGGGAAACGTTGATTGAAGGTCCAATGGAAATTTCATGAGAAAGGAAAGGGATGAAGCCATATTCTGGAAGGGCTGACAGCAACAAATATGATAATTACGGATAAGAGAAAAAAATAACCCATAAGAGAGTTGAGGGAGGTAACTGAGCGAAGTGAGAGAAGAGGAATTATTGAACTGATTCTTCCTCGTCTTTTCAAACACAATTAGATTTGATGGCAAAGCAATTGTATGATTTAACTCTAAACAAAGTTGATGCTGTTGCTTTGCAACAGCATTGCAAAGCATATGGCAATACTAGCCACAAAATTAGTCAATGTGCGATGATGAGCCAACCAATAGAGTAGGTCAACTTTGTGAGTGGTCAAGGACAAGGAGGAAACCAAATGGTAAACAACCCATATTCCTCTACATACAATCCTGGATGGAAAAACCACCCTAACTTCTCATGGAAAGAAAGAAACAATGATGATAGTATGGCGATCATTCCTGATAAAGGATTGCCTTTACGTGTCGCACAACAAGGACCACTACCTGGTTTTCAACCACGTGAATTCTTAGGAGAAAGAATGGTGGCCCTTGAGGAAAAATTTGACAAGGTTGAGAAATTCATCCAAGAAATGGGAGAATCTTCCAACAACCAAAGTCAAATCTTGAAGGCATTAGCGGCTCAGGAAGCTATGCAGAACAATTTCTGAAAGGGTAAGCAACTGCCATGCGTAACATGGAAGTACAACTTGGGGAAATTGCAAAGAAAAATGCACATAGAGCATCTGGCTCTCTCCCAAGTTCTATTGAGACAAATTCTTGAGGCCAGGTTAATGCAATTTTCTTCAGAAGTGGCAAGAAATTAGCTTCTCAAAAAGTCAAAGAGAAGGCTAAAGAAAGTGATGTGGTGAGTCCAAAAAAAGATAAGGAGGAAGAAGTGCTAAAAGATAAGGTCTTGTAAGAAGAAGTTGCAGAGGAGGAAGAAGTTTACGTACCACCACCACCAATGGTCCCCATTCTTCCTTATCCTCAAAAGGTAAAAAGAAAGTCTGGGATGGATGAAAAATTTCTATGATTCATGGAGAAAATGAAAAACATTCAAATTAGTCTCTTTCCTAGAGATGCTAGATCAAGTTTCACACTATGTCAAGTTTCTAAAGGAACTCGTCACTAAGAAGAGGAATTGAAAAGATGGGGAGACAATTACCCTCATGGCAAATTGTAGCTCTCTAATCTTAAAGAATCTTCTAATGAAGCTAAAAGACCTGGGGAGTTTTACAATTCCCTATTTCATTGGTGAAACCGAGTTTCCAAAATGCTTGTGTGATTTAGGCGCAAGTATCAACTTGATGCCTTTATCTACATTTCAAAAACTAGGTTTGTGTGAAGTTAAGCCAACTTCAATGCTTCTCCAGTTAGCAGACCAGACTATTAAGAAACTATTCGGTGTGGTTAAGGATGTCCTGGTAACGATTGACAAGTTCATCTTTCCAGTTGACTTCGTGGTTCTGGATTTTTCTAAGGACATGAACTGTCCACTGATTTACGGCAGACCCTTCCTCAACACCGCACATGCATTGGTGGATGTGCATAATGGTAAATTGGTACTACAAATTGGAGACGAGAAGGTTGAGTTCAACATGACAAGTGTTATGCGCCATTCTCTTGATGAAGGGATGTGCATGAAAATTGATGTTATAGATGAGTTTATCCTCAAGTTCTACAAGGAGAAGATCTTTAGTATTGAGGATAAAGAACTAGAGAAAGAAGAAGATGAGGATATTGTGGAAAAAGTAAAGGAGGAAATTGATAAGAAGGGTTTACTTGAGGAGCTCGAAATTCATTTGAAATTTCGGATTCTACCCTCGATTGTGAAAGCTCCTTCCTTAGAACTGAAAGAGCTACCCTCGTATCTAAGATATGTGTTCTTAATAGATGGAAGGAGATTACTGATTATTATATCAAACAAGCTCACTAAGGAAGAAGAAGAGAAAATGCTCACAGTTGTGAACAAATGGATTAAGGCCATGGCTTGGCAAATATCCGATATTAAGGGGATAAGTCCAGAAATCGTGATGCACCACATTCACATGGAGGATGGAGTGAGACCGAGGGTAGACTGACAAAGGAGACTTAACCCTAACATGAAGAAAGTAGTTAAGAAGGAAGTGATAAAACTCCTCGAAGCTGGCATTATTTATCTCATTTTGGATAGTGAAAAGGTAAGCCCTATACATTGTGTTCCCAAGAAAGGAGGAATGACTGTTGTGATCAAAAGGAAGATGAGCTCATTCTGACAAGAACTGTGACCGGATGGAAAGTGTGTGTCAATTATCATAAATTAAATGATGCTACACGGAAAGATCATTTTCCACTCCCTCTCATTGATCAAATATTAGAAAGGATTGCAGAGTATTCTTATTATTGCTTTTTGGATGGGTACTCTGGGTACAACCAAATTGTTATATACCCATGAGATTAAGAGAAGACGTTTTTCACCTGTCCTTTCAGTATTTTTGCATATCGCAAAATGCCTTTTGGATTAAGTTTTGCCCAGCAACATTCCAACATTGTATGAAGTCTATCTTTTGGGAGATGAATGAAAAGATTATGGAAATCTTCATGGATGACTTCTCTGTTTTTGGAGACTCATTGGATCATTGTCTTGACAACCTAGACAAATTATTGAAAAGATGTAATGAAAAGAACCTTGTGCTCAATTGAGAAAAGTGTCATTTTATGGTAGACGAAGGGATAGTCCTAGGGTACAAGATTTCTAGAGCTGGTATGGAAGTAGATAGAGCTAAGATAGAGGCGATGGAGAAAATGGATGCTCCAACCACAGTTAAAGGAGTTAGAGCATTTCTCGGTCATGCCGGATTTTATAGAAGATTCATCAAGAACTTCTCTCTAATTGCTAAGCCTCTAACAAATTTGCTGATTAAGGATGTATCCTTCAACTTTGATGAGCACTGCCTTAAGGCATTTGATGCTCTCAAGAAAGCTCTTATCACAGCTCCAGTGATTTCATCACTGGACTGGAAGCTTCCATTCAAAATGATGTGTGATACAAGTGATATCGCTTTGGGTTGTGTGCTTGGACAGAAGAAAGAGGGGAAACTCCATGTATCTACTATGCTAGTAAAGTACTGGCAGGAGCTCAACTCAATTATACAACCACAGAGAAGGAGATGTTTGCAGTTGTTTACGCTTGTGACAAATTCAGACCGTACTTGCTTGGTTCGAAAGTTATAATTTATACTGATTGATGAGTGTCAAAAACACTCATTATTTGTACCCTTTTTGTATGTCATTCTTAGTATTTTAAGTTGATTTGGTTATGTTTTAGTTGTCTTAGTGATAGTTTTCGTTCATTGTGTGTTTATATTGAGTTTATCATTTTTCATTAAGTCTACTTGTTTTTAGGAGCGTATTCGAGGTGAAGTGGAGGACTATCGAGCGAACATGCAAAGCTAAGGATGAGAAGGAAGTCACAAAGCCAAGGAATGCAATGCACAGTCTTTTGGCGCACACCAGGACTATATAGCGCATGCCAAGTAGCCATTACTTAGATGACCATTCGTGCAGATAGCCATTCGCACTTGGAGAAGAAAAAAATGCAATGGCTGGCGCATGCTAGGTGCACATGGCGCACACTAGGTGTACATGGCGCACGCTAGACCAGACAGACATAAGTAAAATAAAGCTGAGTGTTGGACAAACAAATTGCACGAAGTGACAAGGGCAGTTTAAGCTTTGTGAAGGCAAGGGGACAAGTTGGTAGAGCACTTTTAGGATATTTTTAGGTTAGATATTAAGTTAGATAAGTTAGATTAGATATTTAGTTTACTATTCCTTTAGTTACTTAGTATATTAGGTAGTTTTTGTCTTAAAAACTAAAGCGTGGAACACAAGTGGCCAAAGTGAGAGAGTGGACCACAAGTGTGGCAAGGTGGATGGGAAAACTACCAACACCATGTAGATATTTTTCCTATGAAGAACATGAAGGGGGAGGCTTCTTCTCCTTTGATAAGCTTCCTTTCCCTTTTGCTCTTTACTTTATTTATGCTTATGTTATTTATATTAAGTATGTTGAGTAGTTAAATGGAGTTTGGTGCCTTGTTACCTTTGATGTAGCCACTGATTTGAGTTGTGTATGTTCATGTATGTGTTCTTATCAACGTGCTTGATACTATTGCTTAGACTTGCTTGGCCACCAAGCCTAGGTAGCTTGTCAAAACTTGAGACCGAAAGGAGATAGGATTGATGGATAGGTTGGTTTAATGATGAGTACTCTTGTTAGAAGAGAAATCTTCTTGGTGACCTACTGATTGTCCTTGGAGTGGAGCTTATAGTTGGTGCTTAACTTAGTTTAGTTGGTTGGTAGGGTCAAAAGAACATATCTAACCTTCTAAGCAGCTTAAGTAGCAATTTAGACTCATCGTGCACAAAAGTATGGGTGAGGTTGCCTTTGATTCACTCAGACCACATCTTATACACTCAGAACACTCTTTATCTCATGATTATGTTGCTGGTTTAGGTGCCTTACTCACTTTAGTATCCTAAGTTTTTATTTGTAGTTAGTTAGTAAACTAGCAAACCTTTAGCTTTAGTAAAAGTTGTACCATTTAGGTTTATTATCTAGACTTAGATCACTTGTGTAATCACCGAACATCATAATCTGATCTTAGACATGTTTGTAAACCATAGAGTTGCCTAGAACCTTAGTCTCTGTGGGACAATATTTCCTGACTTACTCTGTATTACTTCTGCTGATAACTTGGCGCACGCCACCCTTAGTTGGCGTACGCCAGTGCTGCTGTAGCTGACAACTTGGTACACGCCACCCTTAGTTGGCGCACGCCAGTGATGCTAAAATGAGAAAATTGGCGCACGCCACTCTTAGTTGGCGCACGCCAGACAAACCCAAAAAGTAGCACAAACACACCGAATCGGTAGTGATTGCTGATCATGCAGCTTTGAGATATCTTTTCTCAAAGCAAGATGCAAAACCTCGCTTAATCTGCTGGATTTTGTTACTCCAAGAATTCGACTTGTCCATTAAGGACAAGAAAGGAGCAGAAAATGTTGTCACAGATCATCTCTCTAGGCTAAAGAAAAGCGACAGTATAGAGATTGAAGGAAATATTCAAGAAGAGTTTCTAGATAAAACTCTTATTACGATGAGTAGAGTAGAAGGTCCCTGGTATGCAGATTATGCCAACTTTTTAGTTAGAGGAATTATTCCTGCATATCTGAGTTATCCCCAAAGGAAGAAATTTATACGGGATGTTCGGATGTATAAATGGGATGATCCTTACCTCTTCAAGAGGTACAATGATGGAGTTCTTAGGTGTTGCATTGCTAGTTGGGAAGTAGCAAATATTTTAGAGCAATGCCGTAATGCACCTTACTCAGGTCATTATGGAGCTACGAGGACTGCATCTTGAGTCTTCGAATGTGGATTCTATTGGCCTTTCATCTTCAAGGATACACGTAGTTATGTTGAGTAGTGTGATTGCTACCAAAGAATGGGAAATATCTCAAAGAGGAATGAGATGCCATTATCTAGAATTTTAGAGATTGAGCTCTTTGACATTTGGGGATTGAACTTCATGGTGGGAGTAGACTATGTTTCAAAGTGGGTAGAAGCTTTGGCATCACCAACAAATGATGCTAGAGTAGTTATCCAATTTCTTAAGAAGCTCTTCTCAAGATTTGGAGTGCAACGAGCGATAATTAGTGATGGTGGGTCACATTTATACAACAAGCAATTTGAAGTCCTGGTAACAAGATATGGGGTAACTAATGAGTGTCAAAAACACTCATTATTCGTACCCTTTTAGTATATTGTTCTTAATGTTTTAGGTTGATTTAGTTGTGTTTTAGTTGTCTTAGTGTTAGTTTTCCTTCATTGTGTCTTTATTTTGAGTTTATTGTTTTTCATTAAGTTTGTTTGTTTTTAGGAACCTATTCGAGAAGAAGTGAAGGATGATCGAGCACACACGTGAAGCCACGGACCAGAGGGAAGTCACAAAGCCAAGGAATACAATGCACGGTCTTCAAGCGCACGCCAGTCTTCTATGATGCACGCCATATAGCCGTTATCCGTACGACTGATCACTCAGACAACCATTTTCACTCGGAGAAGAAAATTCACAAAGGCAAGCACACGCTAGGTCCACATGGTGCATGCCAGACCAGACAGACAGAAGTAAAATAAAGCTGAATGTTGGACAAACAAATTGAAGAAGTGACTAAGGCGGCTTAGGCTTTGTGAAGGCAAGGGGACAAGTTTGGCAGGTACTTTTAGGATATTTTTATGTTGGATAAGTTGTTAGATAAGTTAGATTAGATATTTAGTTTACTATTCCTTTAGTTAGTTAGTATATTAGATAGTTTTTGTCTTAAAAACTAAAGTGTGGCACAATTGTGACCAAAGTGAGATTGTGTTCACAAAACCAGATGTAAATATTTACTTTTACTTAGAAGAACATGGATTTGAAGAGTGGAGCTTTGAATCATGATAAGTTTCAATTCCTTTCTCTCTTTTGTCTATGCTTATGTTTATTATGTTGAATATAAGTATGTTTGAGTAGTTGTATGAGTTTGGTGCCTTGTTGCCTTTGATGTAGCCCTTGATAAGAGTTATGTATGTTCTTGTATGTGTTCTTATCAACGTGCTTGATCCTATTGCTTAGACTTGCTTGATCACCAAGCCTTAGTAGCTAGTCAAAACTTGAGACCGAAAGGAGATAGATTTGATGGATAGGTTGATTCGATGATTAGTACTCTTTCTAGGAGAGAAATCTCCTTGGTAACCTACTAATTGTCCTTGGAATGGAGCTTATAGTTGATGCTTAATTTAGTTTAGTTGGTTGGTGGGGTCAAAAGAACATATCCAATCTTCTAAGCTAGGTTAAGTAGCAATTTAGACTCATCGTGCATGAAAATGTGGTTGAGGTTGCCTTCGATTCACTCGGACCACATCACATACACTCAGACCCCTCTTTATCATATGGTTATGTTGTTGGTTTAGGCACCTTGCTCATTATTAGCTTATAAATTGTTAGTATTCTGTTTTATAAACAAACTTTGCTTATGTTAGTTGTTATGATCTTTATTTCTTATCTTTAGAGTTTAGATCACAAGTGTTCAACTACAAACTTCAT
Organism: Hypericum perforatum; assembly: GCA_012979155.1. NCBI lineage: Eukaryota > Viridiplantae > Streptophyta > Magnoliopsida > Malpighiales > Hypericaceae > Hypericum > Hypericum perforatum. Next base: position 564,863 of record SOPF01027588.1, read on the forward strand.
AATCTGATCCTAGTTAAGTAAGTAAACCTTAAAGTAGGCCTAACAACTCAATCTCTGTGGATTGACAACCCTACTTACTCTTATTTGCAAACTACTGCAACTCTGCTGCTGAGTTGGCACATGCCACCCTTGTTGGCGCACGCTAGGTTTGTTAATCTATGAAGTTTTAGCACGCCAGGTGTTGTAGGTGTGTGCCAGAGCTTCGGGTTGGTCTAGGGGTTGCACACACTACCCATTTCTGATGCATGCCAGAAAGACCAAACAGATGACTGATTATCCAGTATTAGGCAGGGTTACGGTAGAAGGTTCATGATGCTATGCGTGCATCTGACCGCTAGAACAAATTGGCGCCGTTGCCGGAGATTGAGATCTTAGACTCTCAATTCAGTTTACGAGCTTAGATCAGTATATATATTAGTATATTTTTATTAGTTTTTCTTATTTTTTTTTTATTTTTCGTTATTTTTCGTTTACTTCTTGACCAAGTAACTTGTCTTGCTTAACAAGTTACATGCATGCCATTAACCCATTCAACCAATATTTCTCTATTGGAGATTGAAGAAGAAATAACGCCGTTAGAAAGATCATTGCATAGGGAGAGACGAGAAAAAGAAAGAATGGACCAAAGGCAAGAGGGTCAAGGGGCTGGAGTACATGCTGATGAGTGTCAAAAACATTCATTATTCGTGTATTAGGTTTGTAATTAATTGTTTTAGTGTGTTTTCTTTGTATATGTCTCGTAAATGTACATTATGATCTTTTATCATATTTGTTCATTTTTCTTATGTTTTATTTATGTTTAGGAGCTTCATGGATGATGATTTAATGATGCATGATCAAGATCACAAGGTTGTGAGCAAAATGGCATTGACAAACCAAATGCACTAATTATTTCCGAGGCTAACCATGTAGTTCGCCGGGCCAGACCTCTTGCACAAGAAAATTCATAACTTCCTCATACAAAGTTGGATTGAGGCACCGTCAGCGGCATTAGAAAGAAGACATCCTTAGCTATAATCTATCAACAGAACATCTTCCGATTCAGAGTCTAGATGGTCCGAATTGCAAGAATTTAGACGTAATTGCAACAGTGAGCATGGAGGGCTCCAACTTGCATGACATATGCATGACCAAGGATGACAATGCATCCACTCCCACGTTTTCTTGCCAAAATGGTGGCAAACATTAAGATATTTGGATGACACTTACCTTAACTTCTTGTGTTGGATGGCAAACATCTTTAGTTTAGTTGTTATGATATTAGTTAAAGTATTAGTTTTATTTTCTTTCAACTTTGGCTTGTAATAAATTTAGACAAAATAACATTAAGTCATTAACTCCCTAAGGCAGCCAAGAGCAAGTGTGTGTCTGTGAGCTACCAAGGAGAAAAAGAAGAAATGAAGAGAAAGAAAAGAAAGAAAGAGAAGGAAGGAGGAGAAGAAGAACCAAAGCGTAAACCAAGCTTAGGCTTGGACTTGTAAAACCTTCCTTACTCTTTTCTTTCTTTAATTTTCTTATGCTTTGTCTTTGTTATATATATATTTTGTGTTTATGTTTTTGTAAATATGTGTGAGTAGTTAATTTTGGTGGTGTTATGTCTTGAAACCTTAAGTTTTCTGATGGTTTAAAATGGGTAAAAATGATAAGGATCATGTACTTGTTAAAAGACTTAGTGCTTGATTTGGCCACCTAGAACCAAAGTTAATAATCGAGTCTTGAGACCAAAAGGAGATAGACTCGATCGAAATATTAACTTGTTGATCCGCTACCTTGTGAGATGTGGACTCCTCCTTGGTAATGGATTATCCAAAAGGGTGATGTTTATAGTTGTTGTTTAGTTAGGATTAAGTGATTTGTGGGGGCGAAAGTACATCGAGTTCACTTAATCCTAGGTAAATATCAATTTAGACTAATCTAGCGCAAAAGTGTAGATTAGTTGCCTTGAAACACCCGGATCGTGACACGAACTTAAAAACCCAACGAACCAGTTAGTTTACTTAAGTAATCTATGGTATCACACCACTTTTGTTTAAGTTGATATATATCTTGTATTTTTGTGTTTTGTTGTGATCTTGCATGATTTAAGTTGTCTTTGTTTTCATTTAATGCATGACAGTTGTTAGTTGTCACAAAACCAATCCAAAACCAACAAGTTCTTAAAACATAGTAAGTAAGCCGAGTAAGGCGTTCGCTCAATCCTCGTGGGATCACCAACCCTACTTCATAAAACTATATTGCAACGGTGGTTGGAGATGTTTCACGACACCAAAAACTACTCTAATCACATGCCCCTAGACATTCTTTAATGGACCATGGGAGACCAACATACGAAGGAGCAAAAACTGGAATCCAACGGCCAGCTATTAAAGCTAATCACTTCGAAATTAAGCCAGCCATGATTCATATGCTTCAAGCTTCGGGGCAATTCTATGGTTTACCTAACAAAGATCCCAATGAACACCTGGGGAACTTCATGGAATTAGCTGATAATTTTAAGTATCCTGGAGTGTCAGATGATGCCGTTAAGATTAGAATATTTCCTTATACATTAAAGGATAAGGCTAAACTTTGGTACAAACAACTTAAGGGTACTCTAATAATCACATGGGAGCAATTAGCAAATGCTTTCCTTGACAAATATTTCCCCTACTCAAAGACTAACAAGCTCGTTAAGGAGATTACAAACTTTGGACAATATGAAGGAGAATCTTTGAGTAAAACTTGGGAGAGATTTAAGGAATTGCAATGAAAATGCCCGCACCATGGATTGTCTGAGGAGTCGCTTCTTAAGACTTTTTATTTTAGCCTGTCGCTGACAACTATGAGAAACGTTGATTCAGCGTCCAATGGAAACTTCCTGAGAAAGGGAAAGGATGAAGCCCACCATATTCTGGAAGAGCTGACAGTGACCAACAAGATAATCACAAATGAAAGAAAAAGACAACCCGTTAGAGAGTTAGGGGAGGTAATTGGGCGAAGTGAGAGAAGAGGAATGATAGACTTAAATGCTTCCTCGTCTTTTCAAGCGCAACTTGACTTGATGGCAAAGCAATTGCGTTATTTGACCATAAACAAGGTTGATGCTATTGCTTTACAACAGCATTGTTAAGCTTGTGGCAACTCTGGCCATGAAATTAGTCAAGGACAAGGAGAAAACCGAATAGGTAACAATCCTTATTCCTCAACTTACAATCCTAGTTGGAGAAACCACCCTAACTTCTCATGAAAAGATAGAAACAATGAAGACAGTATGGCAATCATTCCTGATAAAGGAATGCCACTACGTGTCTCGCAACAAGGACCACCACCTGGTTTTCAACCACGTGGGTTCTTGGGAGAAAGAATGATGGCCCTTGAGGAAACATTTGACAAGCTTGAGAAGTTCATCCAACAAACTGGAGACTCATCCAACAACCAAAGTCAAATCTTGAGACATTAGCGACCCAGGAAGCAATGCAGAATAACTTAGAATAGTTTCTTAAAGGGCAAGCTACTGCCATGCATAACATGGAAGTACAACTTGGGAAAATTGCAAAGACAAATGCACAAAGAGGATCTGGCTCTCTCCCAAGTTCTACTGAAGTAAATCCTCGAGGCCAAGTTAATGCAATCACCCTAAGAAGTAGGAAAGAGTTAGCTTCTCAAAAAGGCAAAGAGAAGATTAAGAAGAGTGATGTGGTGAGTCCAGAAAAAGATAGGGAGAAAGAAATTCGGAAGGATGAGGACCTGCAAGAAAAATTAGTAGAGGAGGAAGAAGTTTATGTACCACCATCACCGATGGTACCCATTCTACCCTATCCTCAGAGGGTGAAAAGAAAGTCTGGGATGGATGAAAAATTTTTCCGATTCATGGAGAAAATGAAGAACATTCAGATTAGCATCTCTTTTCTAGAGATGTTAGATCAAGTCCCACACTATGCCAAATTTCTAAAGGAACTCGTCACCAAGAAGAGGAGATGGGAGGATGGAGAGACAATTATCCTTACAGCTAGTTGTAGCTCTCTAATCTCAAAGAATCTTCCAATGAAGCTAAAAGATCTGGGGAGTTTTACAATTCCCTGTTTCATTAGTGAAACTGAGTTTCCTAAATGTCTTTGTGATTTAGGCGCAAGTATCAACTTGATGCCTTTGTCTACATTTCAAAAACTAGGTTTGTATGAAGTTAAACCAACTTCTATGCTTCTCCAGTTAGCTGACCAAACAATTAAAAAACCATTCAGTGTGGTTGAGGATGTCCTGGTTAAGATTGACAAGTTCATCTTTCCAGTTGACTTTGTGGTTCTGGATTTCTTGAAGGACAAAAACTGTCCACTAATTTATGGCAGACCATTCCTCAACACTACACATGCATTGGTAGATGTGCATAATGGCAAATTGGTACTTAGAATTGGAGACGAGAAGGTTGAGTTTAACATGACAAGTGTTATGCGCCATTCACTTGATGAAGGGATGTGCAGAAAATTGATGTTGTAGATGAGTGTATCCTCGAGTTCTACAAGGAGAACATATCTAGGATTGAGGATAAAAATCTAGAGTGAGTCGCAGAGGATCCTGTGGAAGAAGTCGAGGAGAGAATTGATAAGAATGGTCTATTTGAGGAGCTCGAAATTCACTTAAAATATCGAACTCCACCATCTATTGTAAAGGCTCTTCCTTAGAACTAAAAGAGCTACCCTCACATTTGAGATATGCTTTCTTAATAGATGGAGGGAGATTACTCATAATTATATTGAATAAACTCACTAAGGAAGAAGAAGAGAAAGTGCTCATGGTTGTGAACATACGAATTAAAACCATTGCTTGGCAAATATCCGATATCAATGGTATAAGCCCGAAAATTATGATACACCACATTCACATAGAGGATGCAGCGAGGCCGAGAGTAGACCAACAAAGGAGACTAAATCCTAATATTAAGGAGGTTGTAAAGATGGAAGTGATTAAACTCCTTGAAGCGAGAATCATTTATCATATTTTGGATAGCAAGTGGGTTAGCCCTATACATTGCATTCCCAAAAAAAGGGGAATGATAGTTGTGATAAACGAAGAAGGGGAACTCATTCCGACAAGAACTATAACTGGCTAGAGAGTGTGTATTGATTATCGAAAATTAAATGATGCTACACATAAAGATCACTTTCCACTTTCACTTATAGATCAAATGTTAGAAAGGATGGCAGGGTATTCTTATTATTGCTTTTTGGATGGTTACTCTGGGTACAACCAAATTGCAATATACCCTAGAGATCAAGAGAAGACGTCTTTCACCCGTGGAAGAAGTATTTTTGCATATCGCAGAATGCCTTTTGGATTATGTTGTGCCCCAGCAATGTTTCAATGTTGCATAGAGTCTATCTTTTGGGAGATGAACGAGAAGATTATGGAAATCTTCATGGATGACTTCTCTGTATTTGTGGACTCATTTGATCACTGTCTTGACAACCTAGATAAAGTATTGAAGAGATGTGAGGAAAAGAACCTTGTGCTCAATTAGGAAAAGTGCCATTTTATGGTAGACGAAGGAATAGTCCTTGGGCACAAGATTTCTAGAGCTGGTATGGAAGTAGATATAGCTAAAACTGAAGCTATAGAGAAAATGGATGCACCAACCACTGTTAAAGGAGTTAGAGCATTTCTTGGTCATGCCAGATTTTACAAAAGATTCATCAAGAACTTCTCTCTAATCGAAAAGCCTCTAACAAATTTACTGGTTAAGGATGTATCCTATAACTTTGATGAGCACTGCCTTAAGGCATTTGATGCTCTCAAGAAAGCTCTTATCACAGCTCCAGTGATTTCATCACCGGACTGGAAACTTCTATTCAAAATGATATGTGATATGAGTGATCTAGCTTTGGGTTGTGTGCTTGGACAAAAGAAAGAGGGAAAGCTCCATGTCATCTACTATGCTAGTAGAGCATTGGCAGAAGCTCAACTCAATTATACAATCACAGACAAAGAAATGCTCGCAGTTGTCTACGCATGTGACAAATTCAGACTATACTTGCTTGGTTCGAAAGCTATAATTTACACTGACCATGCAGCTTTGAGATATCTTTCTCAAAGCAAGATGCAAAACCTCGCTTGATGCACTGGAATTTATTACTACAAGAATTTAACTTGTCCATTAAGGACAAGAAAGGAGCGAAAAATGTTGTTGCTAATCATCTATCTAGACTAGAGAAAAGCGACGGGATGGAGATTGAAGGGATTATACAAGAAGAGTTTTCAGATGAGACTCTAATGACAATGAATAGAGTAGAAGCTCCCTGGTATGCAGATTATGCCAACTTTTTAGTTGAAGGTGTTATTCCGACAGTTCTAAGTTATCCCCAAACAAAAAAATTTCTACGAGATATTCAGATGTATGTTTTGGATGATCCTTGCCTTTTCAAGAGGTGTAGTGATAGGATTCTTCGATGTTGCATTGCTAGTTGGGAAGTAGCAAATATTTTAGAGCAATGCCATAACACTCCATACTCAGGTCATTATGGAGCTTCAAGAATTGCATCTCGAGTCTTCAAATGCGGTTTCGATTGGCCTTTCATCTTCAAGGATGCATGTAGTTATGTTGAGCAGTGTGACTACTGCCAAAGAACGGGAAATATCTCAAAGAGGAATGAGATACCGTTATCTAGAATTTTAGAGATTGAGCTTTTTGACATTTGGGGATTGGACTTCATGGGTCCTTTCCCAATATCATATGGCAACAAGTATATCTTATTAGGAGTAGACTATATTTCAAAGTGGGTAGAAGGTTTGGCATCACCAACAAATGATGCTAGAGTAGTTATCTGATTTCTGAAAAAGCTCTTTTCAAGATTTGGAGTGCCACGAGCGATAATCAGCGATGGTAGGTCACATTTCTGCAATAGACAATTTGAAGTCCTGCTTAAGAAATATGAGGTGATGCACAAGGTAGCAACACCTTATCATCCTCAAACTAGCGGACAAGTTGAGCTATCAAATCGAGATTTGGATTGGTCAAACAAACTCGATGATGCCTTATGGACTTATTGTACGGCATTTAGTACACCTATAGGAATGTCGCCGTATAGGCTTGTTTATGGCAAAGCATGCCATCTCCCAGTATAGCTTGAGCATTGTGCATTTTGAGCCATTAAAACCCTTAATTACGATTACAAAAAGATCAGAGAACGCAGAATCCTCCAACTTGAAGAGTTGGATGAAATGTGGGACTTGGCATTCGAAAGCTCAAGGCTTTACAAGGAAAGGACCAAAAGAAGACATGATGCCTACATTGTCAAGAAAGATTTTAAGGAGGGGCAGCATGTTCTTCTCTATAACTCATGATTAAGACTCTTCCCTGGGAAGCTCAAATCCAACTGGAGCGGCCCTTACCAAATTGTTAAAGTGTTTCCTTTCGGAGCACTTGATTTAAAAATAATGATGGGATAGTCTTTCGAGTCAACGACCAACGATGCAAAATATACATTGGAGGGGGCAACATTAATCGAGATGTGGAGGTGTAATCGATTTATGTGTTATCCAATGCGTGAACGTTTGAAACAAAGTAAGGCTCTTTTACATGTAGAGAATAAAGAACAGGATGTTTTACGTTAAATATCTTTGTTTAGTTAGTGTCTTAGTGTCTAGGAAGATCCCGATTGACATTTGTCTCATCATTCTCCATCGAGCACAAGAGACCTTGAGAATTGAGAGACGTGAAGAAATCAGAAATATAGTTGCAAGAATTGCACAACGACGAAGAATTACTTGTATTCACCCTTTTGTGTCCAAGGTGCAGAAAATTAGAGCACAATGGAGACTATAGCAAGAATAGCACTAACTTGCAATATGAGCGTACCGTGCTACTACATTACAATCCTATTAGGCTTAAAGCCAAAAAGGTTGCACGAAGAGGTAGTTCGTCATGGTATGCTATTTGTGAGTTATGTGAATTGCGAAAGTCCAAGTTGCACCTTTGACCCATGCAGATGGGGCATCTGATTTTCAAGCTTTCCAGGAATGTAGCGTACCTAAAAGCTAAAAAAAATTAGATTAGCATGTTTGTTTCTTATTTTAGATATATTAGTTTGAGTATTTTTAGTCTAAGTATATAGTTTTTGAGTAGTGTACAGATATGGCATGTGCCAAAGTATATGGCGAATGCCATGTCTTTCGTGTTTAAGAAACCTAGCGCACACCAATGAGGTTGGCGTATGCCAGAAATTGCAGAAAAGAGAAAGCTGGCGTACACCAATGGACTTGGTGCACACCAGATTTGGACAAAATTGCCTATAAAACTCCCGAGTAGATCAGTTTCTTCACAAAGTTTCAAATTCCAAAAATTCCTGCCTTCTAAAACTTCCAAATTCCACAAGCCCAACATTCCCAATACGTTTACCCGCACTTTCCAAGGTCCAAAACAAAGTTTGCAATGGTAGATGCTGCAGTATCTAGCCAGATTCTACGCAGAGATAGGAGGAAGCGAGTAAGAAACCCTTCACCTTCTCCACCTGGATCGCCACCACCAGACATCTACGGATGCTACAATTCTCCCTTCACAATCTTTCACAATTTGGAGGGAGAGAGGTATCAAAGATTCTCTCGCCTCAGTGCCCTTAGTCATTTTATGATTGATTGGAATGATATGAAGAAATTAGGGGTAGATAGGTGACTGAGATCTGCGTTTAGGAAACTAAGGTGGAGATACTTTGAGAACAGAGAGATTATGGCTAGGCAAGAATTAGTGTTAGAGTTCTATTACACGTTGCAAGTTGCGGCTAATAGACGATCTTTTACTACACGTGTATTTGACACTGATTTTAGCATGAATGAGGTTGAGTTCAACAACCTTTTCAGCCTTAAGGCTGGACCAGGTACTTTAGACTTTTCTCCTACTAGTCAGGCCCATCAAGCATGGCACGAGATTACAGGGTTTGAGCAATACGAGTCGGGGAAGGCGCCTAATGCGTTAATTAAAGAACCATATCTAGGCATCCTCCATCGCTTTATGACTCTGACCATTAGTGGTCAATGGGAAGAGTCTAAAGTCTTCTGATCTCAGCTCTATGCTATAGATTGCCTTCGCCATGATATTCCCTTTAGCACCTTTGCCATGATCATCGACTACTTTGTAGATTCATTAGCGATAGGGAACCTAGGTATCTGTACTTAGGTCATATTATTTCTCGTATTGCACGTCACTATTTTTTGAAGCAGTTTATAGATTTCTGTGGGATGATACTGGAGCCAGTGCCACTCAGCATCGAGAAGCTCCACATGAGCAAGCTGATCAAGAAGATGATGATCGATGGAGAGGAAATCGTCGAGTACAAGCCTTGGGAGGAGAGGTAGGTAGTATAGTTATGCCTTGGGGCACTAGGTAAGGTGCCAGCACAGCGAGAGGAGCAGGCATGCCCGAGCCATCAGTACCAGGCCCAGCATGACAATGCAGGGCCAAGTTATCAAGCACCTGACTTGCAGGTAAATATGGACTTTTTATGTGACCAGTTGGCTTTGATGCAGTTACAGCTACATGGTCACGGAGAGCAGCTTCATGGCTACGACGTGCAACTACAAGACTACGCAGTTAGTAACAATGCTTGCAGGAGGCCGAGCTGAGAGCTCAGAGAGAGGAGAAGAGGGCATTCTACGCTGATCAAAGAGCTCACATGGCATTCTAGAAGGAGCACTATGAGCATTAGCAAGCGCACATTGAATGGATGCACACCTGGGTAAAGAACTTTGGCAGCAGTTTCATTTTCCCACCACCACCTCCTCTAGCTTCTGATCATTGACACGGAGCTCCTATTTCTTTACTTTTGTATTGTTCTTTATTTGTTTTCTTTGTTTGTTTATTTTCTTGTATTTTGACTCTGTTTTTGATTTTTGTGTGTTTGTAACTCATTTAATGATTGTGTTATGCTAATGTATAGTGATCATATTAGGCTTAAAGCCAAAAAGGTCACAAGAAGGTAGTCTACATAACAAGTCATTGGTGAGATATTATGTTGCATGTTTATTTGTGTATGTTTGTTTTGAGATTGGTTTTTCATATCTTTGGTGACTTGGTATAGAAGTGTTCCCATTTTGAGCTCTTCAGGGCTCGATCTCCTTGATGCTTCTTAACGTACTAGGTCATCGAGATAAAACTATCTCACCCTTATTTTTCTTTTAGATTATGTGCTTATTAGTATCTTAGACACCTTGAAGACATTGTGTCATTCAAATGTGGGGGAGGGTTCCTTATCGAAATCTTTCTTTTTGATTGTTTAATATGTCAGCATGTTAGGTTGTTTTGTTTAGGTTTAGACTTGGCATGAATTTTTCAAAAATTTGATCCCCCTCAAAAATTTTCAACTTGTGTTAGAATTTTATCATTTTTTTAGTTAGAAATTTAATTCGAGCACAAAGCCAAGGAATTGGGTAGAAATCTTGCACTCTGTTGTTTAGATTAGTGGTTTCACTATGTAGACTAGACTAGAGGGTTGACGAGTGTACCTTGTAAGTATTTAAGCCAGAGGAAGAGACATCCATCTCTATATTTTTTATGAGGTGCATACTTAGTTAGTTGATCGAGGTATCCTACTAGTACTTATCAGAGTCTAAGTTGCGTTGGAGTTAGTGATAGGACGGGGGCATTCTTTGACATTGAACCTAGAGCTTTAGTGATAAAATCCCTATTATATCCATTGTTTAAACCATTTGAGCCTAGCCTTTTCTTGATCTTAGATTAGGAACGCGACTACAAAACATATATTATCCATCTTCCTTACATTTGATCATCCGATTCGAGGACTTATAGGTTTGATTGTGTATTGGGTTTAGTTGGTAGCTTGGGTTTCGTTAGGTTTATTTTTGTTGGGATTTGTATTATGACCATGTTAGAAGCCGAGTGTTTACCTAAAACATGCTAAGTATGTAGAGTTATTTTAGTTTGTGAATGTTACATATAAAAAAAGAGAAAAAGAAAAGAAAAAGAAGCAAAAAAGAATGTGAAGTTCAATAAGGCATGTTTCTAGGAGATACTCATGCTTCTTGGTCTTAGAATATTGGGATATTTTGGGAGTGTGTTTATTTTTGTTATATATATGAGGATGCTTAGATTAGATGAGTGATTAGTTGCATTTGTGACATGTCTTCGGATTAGGTAGTCTAGCCACTATCCACATATTATACCTCACCTTAACTTTAAGCCCTATTACAACCCGATGAAAAGACCCCCTGATCATTAGCAATCACTGCGACTTTTAGATAATGCTGAGTAGGACGTAGGATGCTTTGAGTATATTGGCATGTATGAGAGTGATAGAAAATTGACCATATAGATTATATGAGTGAAACACTTGTCTATCCTCGTGAGGTCAACCTTCTAGTGTCTTTTATGTAGAGTTAATATTTGTTTAAACAATTGAGTATTGAGATGCCTACTAGTTCGTTGTGCTTTATGTTATGGATTGATGAACTAACCTAGATTATGATTTCATTTTGATACAAGCTAATGTTTTTTAGGGAAGTTTAGATCGATTCATGCCTTTACCTTGTTTTGCGTTTGCTTGTTTTTATTTGAATTTTGGTTTTGGTTGTCCACATTTTGAGTTTTGCTTGGGGACAAACAATGATTCAAGTGTGGGGGTGTAATGAGTGTCAAAAACACTCATTATTCGTACCCTTTAGTATATTGTTCTCCGTGTTTTAGGTTGATTTAGTTGTGTTTAAGTTGTCTTAGTGTTAGTTTTCCTTCATTGTGTCTTTATTTTGAGTTTATCATTTTTCATTAAGTTTGTTTGTTTTTAGGAGCCTATTCGAGGAGAAGTGAAGGATGATCGAGTGCACACGCGAAGCCACAGACGAGAGGGAAGTCACGAAGCCAAGGTATGCAATGCACGGTGTTCTAGCGCATGCCAGTCCTCTATGGTGCACGCCATGTAGTCGTTATCCAAACGAGTGATCACTGAGACGACCATTTTCACTCAGAGAAGAAAATTTGCAAAGGCTGGCGCATGCCAGGTGCACATGGTGCACACCAGACCAGACGGACAGAAGTAAAATAAAGCTAAGTGTTGGACAAATAAATTGAAGAAGTGACTAAGGCGGCTTAGGCTTTGTGAAGGCAAGGGGACAAGTTTGGCAGGCACTTTTAAGATATTTTTAGGTTGGATAAGTTGTTAGATAAGTTAGATTAGATATTTTTAGGTAGTTTTGGCCTTTAGGTAGGACGATCTAACCATTTTTTAGTAGGTTGTTGAAGATCTCTTCAGCCTTAGTCATATTAAAGGAATACTCCTTCCCACTTTTGCCAAAATTCTTGTGCTGGCCTCCTTGAGCTCCTTGACAAACAAATTCATTGGGCATCATCACCTTCTTTGGGATAAGGCTTTCACACTCATACGGCTTTCCTTGGACGATCTCTACTACTATCTCTTCAGCCATATCTTTGTCTCCCCAGCCGCATCCATTATCCAAATGATCGATCTCTAATGTAGGATCATAAGAGTAAGTCCCCTTGGAGGAGGCAGCCCTCCTATCTTTCTCATTGATGAGTTGTTCTACTGATATCGCCTTTTGTGTTAGATCAGCTAGATCTCAGAACTTCTCGATCCCTAACCTGTCCCACAGGATGAAGCAAAGCCCATGCACAGCCAATGAGGCAAGTTTTACCTCTGATAGGTTTGTTTGACACCTGTTCTTTACTTTTCGAAAGTGAATCAAGAACTTTTCTACTGATTCTCCCTCGAGTTGTTGCATATGGGCAAAGATTGAGATGGTAATAATTGGTTCAGGCGTATAGAATTGGTTATTGAACTTTTGTTCCATCTCTTCCGAACTCCTCACCAAGTTCGGTGGAAGGCTTATGTACCAAATAAAGGCTGTCCTAGTGAGAGTCATTGGGAACTGCAATGCATCTTCAGATGCTGTGTCTCCGCATTGTATGATAAACCTCGCCATGTGTTCCATAGAAGATTGATTGTCGTCTCCTGAAAATTGGCTAAAATCTAGTATGCAATATGTCCTCGGAGACTCTACCCTGTCAAAATGCTCGAGATAAGGTTTAGTGAATCTAGGACATGGAGTGTGTCTGGTCTCTACACCCAGATCCTTGAGGACTTCTGCCACCAGTGCTCTTTACTGAGCATCTTTGGGTCTAGGTCTGGCATCACGACCGTAGATTAAATCTTAGGGCTCCCTTGAGGGTTGATCTCCAAAATCATCTTCAGAAGGCAACGAAGGTCCCAAATCCCCTGTGTAGGTCCCAAATACCAACTGTCTTTCGATTGGAGGATAGTTTTCTTTATTATGGTCTAGCCTCCTATGATTCCTATTGTGAGGCCAAGTATGATCCACTGGAGCTCTTGTCTCAAAAGTTGGATTAGTTCGAATATTGGATCCCTCTCTATTAGGCTTGTGAGTAGTAACCCTCTGATGAATAGGAGTCGTATGGTACTGGCCTGTGTCCCCCCTCGTATTGCTTCTTCTTGCTCCAACACTTTCATAATGTCCCAAGAAATCAGTCCTTTGAGTCCTCCTGTTGGAAGATGTTTGGAATGATTGAAATCTCATGGCACTAGCTAGGGTGCCTTGGCCTATTCTAGGCCTTTTTTGAGTCTGATTGAAGGCGGGTGTCTCTTGGTAGTAGGTCTGCTCTGTCAGCTAATGAGTGTCTATTCTCTTCCCTTGACTCAGAACTTCTAACATCCTATTCATGATGGTGGGAGCCATAGTACTGTTAAAGAAATCCACGGTGTTGTCATGGTAATCTCTAGCAGCCTAGTAGATTGACTTGTCTACGTACCCATACACTTGGTCGATCATGTGAGTGAGTTGGTGATGAGAGAGTTCACTCCCTATCACAATCCTCTCGAATCTCTCATGTGTCTCTTTGAAAGCCTTCTTGTTATCAGTCGCTAGTCGGTCGAGTCGGGTTGATATAGACCTGGCTTCAATAGTGATGTATTCCATCCTGTGTTCTAGTCGACTAGCCATGGCTTTTAACACCTTCTGCAGTATGTGCTCTTGATCAGTCAGCTCTCTTGAGAAAGCTGTATTGTCATTCATCCTAAGAAGGGTCAGCCTCCTTTTGGAAGCCGTGTCTTCATTCCTCCTGGGAGAGGTCGGCCTCCTTTTGGAAGCCGTGTCTTCATTCCTCCTTGCAAGAGCCATTTATTCTGCGGATGTCCTTCCAATACCAGGTTGGGTGTTTGGAAGGTTTTTCTCTCTGAGGGAGAGAGAGGTTGGTCGTATTCTTCTCAACTAGGGGTTGAGAAGAGGATGGTGAAGTCTCCTTGTTGTTCTTTTTCATCTTGGTTGGATCGAGTTAAACCGCCTTCTCTAGACATCCTCCTAGTCTCACTGAGTGTGCCAAAAACAATGTTGGGTAAAAAGAGTCATGAGAGTCAAGATCGATCTTGTGATGGCTCTAGAGGCTCACCTCAAGGTCGGCTTAACTAAGAGTAACATAGGATGGCTAGAGCCAGACTACTTCTACTCCTAAACTACTGCCTAGACAATGATAAAAGCTGGAGCTTGAGTTGATTTGTGTTTTGTGATTGATTGATAGATAGCTCTGCCTTCCTCGAATGTCCTTTATATAGGCATAGTACTCTGTCTTCTACTTGCACTCGAACTCCTTCAATGCCTATCCCGATGATGTTATTCTTATCCGCACAGAGTACTTATCCTAAGTTCACTAGGATTTATCTTCTTTGGATAATTCAGAATCCGAGTTTATCGCTTCCTCTCTTGGGAGTTCGACCATGTATGGTCTCTTGACATGATTCGTCAACCTCCGACAGGTGTCACTAGGCAAGGTCATGACTGATGACACCCTTCAACCTTCAGAGCTTCAAGGTGTCACTAGGCAAAGGTCATGACATCCTTCGTCTTTCGGGGCCTCTAGGTGACACTAGGTAAGGTGTTAACACCCTTTGCCTTTCAGAATCTCTAGGGCAAAGTGTTAACACCATTCACTTTTTGAAAGCTCTAGGTGTTGCCAGGTGAAGGTTGTGACACCCTTTGTGCTTCGGAGCTTCGAGGTGTTGCTAGGCAAGGTGTTGACACTCTTCACTTTTTGGAAGCTCTAGGTGTCACCAGGTAAGGTGTTACCCTTCGCTTTTCAGAAGCTTTAGGTGTCACCAGGCAAAGGCTATGACACCCTTTGCATTTCGGAGCCTCAAGGTGTTGCTTCGCCTTACAGAACCTCTAGGTATTGCTAGGCAAGGTGTTGACACCCTTTGCTTTTCGAAAGCTCTAGGTGTCACCAGACGAAGACCATGACGCCCATTGCATTTCAGAGCTTTGAGGTGTTGCTAGGCGAAGTGTTAACACCTTTTGCCTTTCGGAGCCTCTAGGTGACGCTAGGCAAGGTGTTGACACCCTTCGCCTTTTGGAGCCTTTAGGTGTCGCTAGGCGAGGTGTTGACACCCTTCGCTTCTCGGAAGCTTTAGGTGTCACCAGACGAAGGCTATGACACCCTTTGCATTTGGAAAACTCTAGGCGATGACCAGACCAGGCAAGGCGATGACACCCTTTGCTTTCTAGAAGCTTTAAGTGTCTCTAGGCAAGCCGATAACATGTTTTGCTTTTCGAAGGCCATAACTCCTTGCCTTGCCGAGAGGCCAAAAATACCTTGTCTACCGAAAGCTCGTGATCGGCCAAAGCTCCTACACACGCCAATAGTCTAAAATCTCTTTTAGAAGTAAAATAACATTTTGGTCACTCTTAACACGTAAAGTGCTTTCAACAGTCACCCCTTCTCTTTTTTGGATAAGGGATATGCGCGTCTAGTACCTCTTGGGAGGGAAAAGTGTTGCTTTAGTCACTCTTGCAAGGGTAAATATTGTTCAGACAAGTCACTCTCAACATAGTAAATATTTGCGGTGGTTACTCCAAAGAGGGAAAACTTTATCAAACAAGTCACTCTTAGAAGGGAAAATATTTACGAAGGTCACTTCAAAGAGGGTAAATAACCGATTAAACCCTTGAAAGGGTTTTTTTTTTATTCTAGCTCCAACATCACTAAAGCCTGAAACTTTTGATTTCCAGGAATATGGGTTCAAAAGCTCTTTGTCCTTTTAAGTGGAATGGTGTTGTCCACTGTTGGACTTTTCAACCTAAATTTGCACCCATTATTGATCAAAAACTACCCCGGGCTTAAAAATCCAACTTTTAGGCCGACAAGTGACAACCTATGTGATGCACACATAGTAGACACATCATGACAAAGCTATTGAATAGCTCTGCCATATGGTGCATGCACGACGAGCCATGTAGTGCCACGTGGATGACACATTGTGTACATGTGAGAGCTAGACCTCTCTATAAAAGGGAGAAGAAAGCTAGTGACCAAAATGCAATATGGACAATCCTTGTCCACACTCAAAAGGGACAAATTTATTTTGATCCTTTAGTGTTTTGGATCTCGCAAAGTAAGGTCATTCATGAAAATCGTTCACATATTTGTTATAATTATGATTGTGAACCAACTAATGACAATACCTTGTTAGAATGGTTTTATGGAAGCATGTTACAATAAGTAAATCTTGTTATTTATTAATGAATTTGTTCATTAATTGTACGAGAGTTAACTTATGATTATGTATTAATCACATAGAAAAATCTTAAATTGGTATAAGATCGAGCTTAAGTATTGTTTCGGTGATTATATGATCTTTGGAATATTAAATTGGTATAAGAGCGAGCTTAACTTGTGATTATGTTTTAATGAAAATTGCATTATGTCGTGCTCATAAGTAATTAAATTTATAGCTTAAGGACTAAATTGAACTTTGGATTTTGCGCATTAAAAGGAATTATCCTTTTTTGCGCATGCACAAAATCTTTTGTACTAAATTGAAGTTTCACATCTGATGTGACATCTATTCTATCACGTCCTTGTCCTCCAAATAGGTGAAACCCTTGGGATGAAACTATAATTTGCCAAAATCCCAATTCAAGAGAACCATAATTTGGCAATTTTGACTATTTTGATGCCTAAAATTACTTAGAATCTACTCTACGGCATGTTCAGGATATCGGCTCTTCGAGTTTTTGTCCAATTTGGCCATCGATGCAACGAGAACCATGGTTTGAGCTTCTGAGATGGAAAAAATGTAGAAGAACAAAGTACTAGCGAACGGGGCACAATGACCGATGTGGCTGGTATCAACATGTTCAAAAGACAACGGTGAGTCGAATCCAACCGGTAATGGCTGCAGATTTGCCACCTTTAGTAAGCGGTCTTAAGTAGTGGGGAGAGGAAGCTTCGGATTTATTTAGGGGGGAGAGGGAAATGGGAGATATTTGCAATGTGCAAAATTGTAATTTTATTAATTTTTTGATAACAGTTATACCCCAGGTCAACTCGATTGAAATTAGATCAATGGGACTAGTTTTATAGTTCCACCCAATTCAATTTTGGTCAATTTTGGGTTGAATAAAATAATTTTTACTCAATTAAAATTACTAAATTACAGATTACTTTTTAAATTAAATTTTTGAAGTTATTTTGATAATTTTAAGAACTTGATTATATTTTAGATTAGTTCTTGTACCCGATCTTGAATATTAAATTAATTTAAATTATTTATAAGTAAACGTAAATCATTTGAAATCAAAAGATATGAGTGTTTTTAATTAAGTTTTCATATGGACTTAAATTAGATTTTATTAAATTACATAAATTTTGATAGAATTTTAAGTTAATCTTTTAATAAATTTTGGTTGGAGAATTATTATGATAATTTTTGACAAATCTAATATTTTTTGGAAAGATCCAAAAAATATATTTCCAAGTTCTTAAAAGATGACTTATTGATTACGTATTATAGTTCGACTGTGAACAAATTCTTGGTGTAAGACATCATCATTTTGGTCAAAAAAAATAAGTTTTTGATCCTTGGAACAAATATGAGTATTTATTGCAAATATTTTTCATTGTGTTACAAATTCAAATGACATTTTTTAAGTAAATTTCTAAGTGTTTTATGGAAAGTACGTGTTGCGATCAGACACAATAGAAGTGGCATGAGATCGATGTGTAGTATGTTTTTGAGGGAATATAAGAATAGCATAAAGTTAAAAAAGTAAAAAAAAAGGTACAAAAGTGTGTTTAAGCAGGAGCTAATAGTATTTGTGCAAAAATGTTCACACATCTTCTAGTGTTAACAAAATTGAGAAAAATATTGGAAATATTTCTCTCTCTTGAACATGGCATTTCTAAAGGTATTTTGTAGCGTCTTATTAGATATTTGAGCAGAAAGAGAATTTTAATGAAAATTCCTTCCAATGCACAAATGGAGTTACAAAGTTGATGATGTGTACGTCACTTTCCAATTTTGAGGATATAATTACAAATTTGGATCATAGGATTCGAGCTAATCCGAGTCATATAATCTGAGTCATGTAATCTTTAGATCCTCTTAAGTTTGTGTGAATCATTTAAATTCTTGTGAAGTCTTGTTGAAAAGTTTTTAAACATGTGTGTTCAGAACTTCAAGTATTTTTCATGGTTGTTTATCATGCAGATATATGTTATCCTGGATAAATAAAGTATTTATTTAATAACATTATTATCACCATGAAAAATATGTACTTGTATTTATTATCAAAGAACTAAGAATTATTAGAGTTTAAGATTAATTCTCACAAAGTGAGAAAAAACATATAGGTGACCTGTTTCAAATTTGAGATAATCAAACACTTTATATAATTTAGAATTATAACATATAGTAAGTTTATGTTATATTGCTAATGTGATTTTTTACATACAACACAACTTTCATAAATGTTTTAAGCTATGTGTAGAAAGAATATTAAGTTTTAGAGGCTATGATTATGTTTATGGTCTAGTATGAAGCTGTACTTAATTTTGTGTTGATCACTTAACAATAATAAATTTATGTAAGATATTCAATGTGATCAACAAGTTAGCTAGGACTGACTATATGCTTAACCCAAATTTTCCATGGCTACAAGTTTAGATCATCTGAATGACCCAAATATATGATGATAATGTTATGGCATTTCATTTGAATTATCACCTTGAGCTTAAAGAGAATGGATTGTTAGCAATCAAAGTCTATCCTAAGGTTTATGTTACTGGTGCTTATCCTGGTGGGAGCAACAAGAAAGTTGACCAAAAGTGTTAGAAAAAAATAGAATAGTTAAGAACTAAAAAATAAGAACTAAATGGACTAAATGTGAAAGAAAAGTTCTAAAGGTAGGAAAACTTAAAGGTCGAATATTTTTCAGATGAAATATTTTAACTATCAGAAGATATGACATTTTTTGATAAGTTTCATTGTCAAGAAGATAAGATAACCATGTAGCTCACTTATAAGTAGAATGATGTGAGACCATCCAACAATGAGCATGGAGCAATGCAAGTTCCAATTGGGCCGATTACAAGAGCACGAAGCTTCAAGCTGAACTCAATGGATTCATTCAAGGCTTTTGGACTCAAGCTGAAACAAGCAAGCCCAAGGACGACCTAGAAGCCCATGCTAAGCCCATACACATTATTGGTATCATTCCATAAGCTTAGCATGCACGTGATTGCTTTGAATCTTCCTATTTCGGAAGTTAGCTTATTATTTAGTTAAGTCATTAGATTGATCAGGAAACTATATTCCAGCAACTATGACTTGTCTAGGACTAAGAGAGATGTGCTTATAGACTTCCTAAAGCATGTTTAGATTCATTCTTATTTAGTTCTTATTTAGGTTGTCATTTGGCCAGAATAGGACTTCTTCTTATTTCGGCCAGAATAGACTTTGTTTTAATTAGGAAGTTGATGTACTTGGGAGCCTATATAAAGAGGCCTACGTTCATTAATAAGACACACAACTTTGATATTCAGAATACTTAGCATACGACTAATTTGGTGAGTTGATACTCATTGTGCATTCTTGGTTAGGCTAGTGTGTCGCTTAGCTAGGGCAATGTTTTTCACTTATCAAATGGATCTTCCATCACCATTTATGGCGTGATTCGACTACAAGACTTGGGTTCGTGACTTCCAATTGATCAGGTTAGGGTGAGCCTTCACCGAAGTTTGAGCATTGCATGGTTGGAATTGAAGTCTTTCTCATCCAACGAGTAGCAATGGTCTGTTTGTGTGGAATTCATTACGAGTTTCATATCATTTGGTATCAGAGCTACGGCTTGCTACTACCTATCCTTTATTTACGTTTCATTAGTTTAGCATTCAATTAGTTTTGTTTTCGTCCAAGTAATTTGATTGATTCCGAGTTTGGTTGCTTTCGGTCAAGAAAAGAGAAAAGAACAAAAAAAGAGAGAAAACAAAAAAAATGAAACAAAAAAAGAAAACAAAAGAAGAAACAAAAAGAAAAGAGGAAAGAAAGAAATAGCCAAAACAGGAGCCGCAAGACTAAATAGGCAACCGCAAGCCAAAAGAGGAAGTGACTCCCAAAATAGGCTTGCGAGCTAAACAAGCAAGCTTGCGGATCAAAAGAGGACAAGGACGAATCAAGAAAAGAATGGAGGCACACGCAAGACTAAAGAGGGAAGAAAGAAACCTTCTAGTGCAAGAAAGCAAGCAAACAACGATCTGTTTGTTTTATGAAAACTTATAGCTCAAGCAAAGGCGATACTAGCTTTAGTAAGAACGTGCAAGTATCATGAGTGGAAAGAGGCAAGAGTGTGTGAGTATCTTAGAAAGAAAAGCCAATAATTAAGTGCAAACATGAGTGAACTTGAGTGCACCTTACATTGAGAGTAAACACGTAAGGGAGTGAACTTGTGAGACCATATTTATAACTAACTAATTTTCTTTCTTGCAGCAATATATCTCAAGGATACAAAGAAGAAAGGTAATGCACATTAGCTGATGTGGACCTCAAGGTCTATACGGATGCGTTGATAGGGAGGTTTCAATGTGTAATACGTGAGGAACTTGAGCCATTGCAAGAATGCATGAATGCAATGGAGAGCTTACGCGACACCCAACTACCAAGGAGAGGAGTACAAGCACTCAGAAGGTTGGCACCTTGGGATGACGCACTTGGAGGGGAAGTTCGTGCACGTAGGAGGAGGGCTACTCTAGGAGGCTCAAGTAGAGAAGATTCTGACCGAGAAGAGGATGCAAGATCCGTGAGAAACTATAGGAGGCTGAGGGTTGAGCACCAACCAAGAGAAGCTAGAGAAGCAAGACCAAAGAGAGAAGATAACATGGGAAGTATCAAACTCAAGATACCTACCTTTGCTGGTCGTGCTGATCCGGAAGCTTATTTAGAGTGGGAAAAGAAGATTGAGTTTGTGTTTGATTGCTATGAACACTCCGAAGTAAGAAAGGTAAAACTTGCCATCACTGAGTTCACTGATTATGCTATAACTTGGTGGGATCAACTTGTGACAAGCAGGAGGCAAAATAGAGAGCATCCTATAGCTACTTGGGAAGAGATGAAGGTGGTGATGAAAAAAAGGTTTGTTCCAAGTCACTACTATAGAGAGCTTTACAAGAAGTTACAAGGAATGAGGCAAGGAAGTATGAGTGTGGAGGAGTATTACAAACAGATGGAGATAGCCATGATATGGGCTGATGTAGATGAAGATAGAGAAGTCACAATGGCAAGGTTCTTGAATGGACTCAATCCTAAAATTCAAGACAAAGTTGAGTTGCAACATTATGTAGAGTTGGAGAAACTAGTGCATATGGCAACAAAGGTTGAAAAGCAACTCAAGAGAGGAGGAAGAGAAGCAAGAGCTTCATCAAGTTTTACTTGGAAACCAAACTACTCGAAAAAGTTTGACAAGTCTCAAGCTACCAAAGTAGAGCAAAGATCCGAGAGTTCACAAGCCAATACTCAAAAGAAATTGGACGTCACTCCAGCAAGAAACTGAGACATCAAATGCTTTAAATGTCAAGGAAGAGGGCATATCTCAAGTCAATGTCCTAATAAGCAAGCAATGGTGATTAGAGAAAGTGGAGAGATTGAAACTGAAGAGGATGATTCAGAGCATGAGAGTTTGCCTTCCTTGGAGGATGTATCCGAGGAGGAGTATGGGGCTACTGAAAAACTTACACTTGTAAGTAGGAGAGCATTGAGCACTCAAGTGAAGGAAGAAGCTGATGTTGCTCAAAGAGAAAACATTTTCCATACAAGGTGCTATGTGAAAGACAAAGTGTGTAGTGTCATCATAGATGGAGGAAGTTGTGCTAATGTTGCAAGCACTACCATGGTGGAGAAGTTAGGGTTGCTCACTGGAAAATACCCTAAACCTTACAAACTACAATGGCTGAATGATAGTAGAGAAGTGCGAGTGATGAAGCAAGTTTTGGTAGCATTCCGCATTGGCAACTATGAAGATGAAGTGTTGTGCGCTGTTGTACCAATGCAAGCTAGTCATCTATTGCTAGGGAGGCCATGGCAGTTTGATAAGAAGGTGTATCATGATGGCTACACTAACAAGTACACTTCATGCTAAAGAAGAGAATAATCACTTTGCTACCATTGATACCATCGCAAGTGTGTGAAGATCAAAAGAAGTTACAATAAGAAAGTGATGAGAAAATAGAATATGATAAGAAAAAGAAGAATGAGAGGAGAGAAGAAGCCAAAAAACAGAAAGATAAGTCGGCCAAAAGAGAGGAAATAAGTGAGAAAACAAAAGAAGCCGTAAAAATAGAATTAACAACGGCCAATGAGAGAAAATCTGAGGGATGGAAAAGAAACTACTATGTGAGAGCAAATGAGGTTAAACAAGCCTGTTTTGAAAAGAAGTCAATGATCTTACTTCAGTATAGGGAGACACTTTTGGTTACTAACGTGCTTGATTCACAATTGCCAAGCATGGTTAAATCTCTTTTGCAGGATTATGAGGATGTCTTTCCCGAAGAATTATCACCAGGTTTACCACCAATAAGAGGGATTGAACATCAGATTGACTTTTGTCCTGGGAGCAACAATTCCAAATCGACCAGCCTATAGAAGCAACCCGGAGGAAACAAAAGAACTTGAGAGGCAAGTAAACAAGCTTTTGGAGAAAGGGTACGTGAGAGAAAGCATGAGTCCATGTGCTGTTCCAGTCCTACTTGTGCCAAAGAAGGATGGATCATGGAGAATGTGTGTTGATTGCTGAGCCGTCAACAACATTACGATAAAATATTGTCACCCTATTCCTCGTTTAGATGACATGTTAGATGAATTGCATGGTTCTTGCATGTTTTCAAAGATTGATCTGAAGAGTAGTTATCATCAGATTTGCATGAAAGAAGGGGATGAGTGGAAAATAATGTTTAAAACAAAGTATGGTTTGTATGAATGGATGGTTATGCCTTTTGGTTTATCTAATGCACCTAGCACATTCATGTGCCTTATGAATCATGTTTTACATCTATTCATTGGAAAATTTGTGGTTTTTTTACTTTGATGATATACTTATCTATAGTAAGAATATTGAGGATCATGTTGAGCATTTGAAAGCTGTTCTAGATGCATTACTGATGAGTGTCAAAAACACTCATTACCTATGTACATTTTAGTGTAAATTTAGCGTTTGTTACTTATCGTTTTTACGAGTTTTCTATGTCTTTGTCTTGTTTTTGTACATTCTGTTCTTTTGTCGTGTTTGTTTGCTTTTCTTATGTTTTCTTGCTTTTTAGGAGCTTTATGGACAATAATCTAAGGAGGCACGACCAAGACCTCGAGGAAGCAAGCAAGACGGACTTGACAAGGCAAAATGTTGCAAGAAATGGTCTAAACCGTAGCTACCCGTGGAGGGCGTCAGACTTGACCTCTTGCTACTAAAAAATTCATAACTTTCCCGTCCAACATCGGATTGATGCGCCGTCAGCGGCATTGCAAAGAAGATATCAGTAGCTACAATGTGTCCAAACGGCATCTTCTATTTCGTCGTCTAAGTTGGTAAACTTCTTGATCCAATATCATTGGCCGATTCTATCCGAGTGGGCCAAACTTGGTGGTTTATTTGGGCCAACTTTGGGCTTCTTGGCCCAAATCTGTGGCTGCCATTTTGTGAGGATAAGATGACTCAATTTGGCTGTGACTTGAAGGGAACAAGGATGGCTACACTTCTTTTAACTTGTTGTTGCTAAGTCCTAAAGCTAAAAACATGGATGGAAGAGTTGTTAAGATATTTGTAAAAGAATTAGTTGTTAAGTTAATTTTGGCTTGTAATATGACTTAGGATTATTATGTTAAAGAAAAAAAACAAAAGGGGGCAGCCACCAAGGAGAAAAAAAAACGTACCAAAGGAAGGAGAGAAAGAAAGGAAGAAAGAAAGAAGGAAAAGAAGGAGAAGGAAGAAGAAGAAGAAAAAGAAGAACCAAGCTTGTGCTTGGAATTTGTAAACCTCTATTACCTTTTCCATTCTTGCTTTTCCTTGCTCATCATGTAAATAAAATGTATGTTAAGTGTGTTTAAGTATTAAGTATGTTTTTGTTTATGTTTTGTACAAATATGTGTGAGTAGTTTACTTGGTGGTGTGATGCCTTGAAAGCTTAAGCTTGTTTATGGTTTTGATTGGTTAAAATAAAATGGTTCATGTACTTGTTAAAAGACTTAAAGCTTGGTCTAATTTGATCACTTAGAACCAAAGTTAATAATCGAGTCTTGAGACCGAGAGGAGATAGACTCGATCAAAATATTAACTTGTTGATTCGTTGCCTCGTGAGATGTGGACTCCTCCTTGGTGATGGATTATCCAAAGGGTGATACTTATAGTTGTTGTTTAGTTAGGATTAAGTGACTCGTGGGGGCGAGAGCACATCGAGCTCACTTAATCTTAGGTAAAGATCAACTTAGACTAATCTAGTGCGAGAGCATAGATTAGTTGCCTTGAAACACCCGGATCGTGATACAAACTTAATAAACCTTTCAAACCATAATTTTGTTTAAGTGATCTTTGGTATCATACCACTTTTGTTTAATTTGCTTGTCATTAATCTTTTGTTGTTATTGTTGTTGTGATTTTGCATGATTTAAGTTGGTTGCATTTTCATTTTAAGCGTGTTAGCTTGTTAGTTGCCACCTAAACCAAATCAAAGAAACCAAAGACATAAAATTCCTATAACATAGTAAGTAAGCAGAGTAAGGTGCAACCTCATTCCTCGTGGGATCGACAACCCTACTTCATAAACTATATTGCGACGGTGGTTGGAAGTTGTGTGAACGACTAAAAACCACTATAATCAATTGGCGCCGTTGCCGGGGAATGAGTTTCGAAGCTAAAGCTTAGCTTACGAACTTGATTTAGGAGTTTTTAGCTACTGCCACGTTCTGATTTGAATTTTTTGGCCACGTTCGATTCAAAATTTGCAAAACTAAGCCATAGTGGGTTTGAAGATTTTTGTGTCTTCTTTTCAACGCCGCTGAGTTTGCTCATTTTTGACTTAAGACGAAAACGTTATCGCATTTACAAGTCACAAAGGTCAAATCTGCCGAGTCTTGCGAAAAACTTGCACGAAAATTCTTGCCAAAAAATTTAAGGTTCGCATTTTATTTTTCCGAGGGTCAAAACTTCCGAATTTGTAAAACTAAGCCACAGTGGGATTGAAGTACTTGATGTCTTCTTTCCAACGCCGCTGAGTTTGCATTTGTTGGAGTTTGGACGAACTAGTTATCATATTTTGAACACATAAAGGTCAAATCTGACATTTCTTGCGAAAAACTTGCTCGGAAAATTTTGGCCAGCTCTCATTTTATTTTTCTGGAAGTCTTTCAGTCCAAAACTTTCAAAACAAGTTAATTTGAAGTTGTAGTTTGGGAAGTCTTCTTTCCAACGCCGCTGATCTCATCGATTTTGGAGTTAGGACGAAAAAGATATCGTATTTTGAAGTTGTACGTACAAAATACAATTTTTGGACGAGTCTTGCCGAAACGTAGAATACAAGTAGCCTCGTATTTTCACTATTTGAATAGTGAAAATACAATCTGAGAAAATTTCCTTAGTCAAGGTTGTAGCATTGGAAGTCTTCTTTCATTTGCCTTTGACCTTGTCTAAATAGGAGATTGGACGAAAAAGTTATAAATTTTCTAAGTCGCATGCCCAGAACGCGCTCAACCACTAATTTCCCTTTGGAAAGTGAAGTGGACATAGCACTCTTGGAAAGGACATTGCGACAAGAAAAATTTCAACAAGCGAGGCTAAATCAAGAAAGACATCAACAAGAGATGATGAATCAACAAGAAGAACTACAAGTGGAGGCACAAGGAGCTGGTGGTGCTCCAACAGCTGGAGGTGCTCAACCACCGCAACAACCTTTAATGGACTACGGTAAACCGACCTTAGGGGGGCACTTACCGGAGTGCGAAGACAAGAAGTGGATTCTAATGAATTTGAACTTAAGCCATCCGTCATACAAATGTTACAAAATTCCTTTCAATTTTATGGTTTACCCAACGAAGATCCAAATGACCACCTTGGGAACTTCATGGAGTTAGCCGATAATTTTAAGTATAGAGGAATTTCTGACGATGCCCTAAAGTTAAGGATGTTTCCTTTTACTTTAAGGGATAGGACTAAGCTTTGGTACAAGCAATTAAAGGGAACTCCCATAACTTCTTGGGAGGAATTAGCTAATGCTTTCTTGGAAGAGTATTTCCCATACACAAAGACTAGCAAACTCGTAAAAGAAATTCTAAATTTCCAACAATTTGAAGGCGAGTCTTTGAGTGAAGCTTGGGGAAGGTTCAAAGAATTACAACGAAGTTGCCCACACCATAACTTGACAGAAGAATGTTTACTAAAAACTTTCTACTTTAGCCTAGGACCAACAACAATAGGAACAGTTGACGCTGCCTCAAATGGTAATTTCCTGAGAAAAGGTAGGGAAGAAGCCCTCTTTATCTTAGAGGAATTGGCAGCAACAAACCGGTTAAGGGCTAGTGAAAGAAAGAAGCAACCTATGAGGGAGGTTAGAGAGCTTAGAGAACCACAAGAGCACAGAGGGATGCTTGAGCTTGATGCTCAATCATCTTTCTAAGCTCAGTTGGATTTAATGGCAAAGCAAATGTGTGAAATGAACTCAAACAAGGCCGATGCCATGGCAATACAACAAAGCTGTGAAGCTTGTGGAAATATTGGCCATGAGTATAGTCAATGTGCAATGCTAATCCAACCTAGGGAACAAGCTAATTTTGTCAGTGGGCAAGGGCAAGGAGCAAACCGGATGGGGAACAACCCATATTCTTCAACTTACAATCCAAGGTGGAGGAATCACCCTAACTTCTCATGGAAAAGAGAAAACAATGACAACAACTTAGCCATTATTGCTGACAAAGGACTTCCTTTATGGGCCCCACAACAAGGACCACCTCTTGGTTTTCAGCCACGAGGTTATTTAGGGGAGAGATTGGGGGCGATTGAAGAAAGGTTCACTAAAATTGAGAAATTTATTCAAGAAAGTGGAGGATCTTCAATCCACCAAAGTCAAATTTTGGCAGCCTTAGCAAGTCAAGAAGCTAGGCAAAACAACTTAGAGCAATTCCTAAAGGGACAAGCTACTGCAATGCGCAACGTAGAAGTACAACTGGGAGAACTTGCAAAGGCAAATGCTACTAGAGCATCAGGCTCTCTTCCCAGTTCTACAGAGGAAAACCCTAGAGGTAATGTTAATGCTATCTTCTTGAGAAGTGGCAAGGAATTAGCTCCCAAAGTTGTTAAGGACAAGGTTAAGGACTATGAGAAGGTGATTCCAACCATGGATAAAGAGGAAAAAGTTGAGGAGAAAAAGAAAAGTCAGCACGTTGAAATAGATGTGGCAGAAGATGAAGTTTACGTACCACCACCACCAATGATTCCCGTTCTTCCTTTTCCAAATAGGGTAAAGAAGAAGTCAGGAATGGATGATAAATTTCTCCGTTTCATGGAGAAAATGAAGAACGTTCAGATTAGTGTCTCTTTTCTCGAGATGCTAGACCAAGTGCCACATTATACTAAGTTTCTAAAGGAACTTGTCACAAAGAAGAGGAAGTGGGATGACGGAGAGACTATTGCCCTCACGGCAAATTGTAGCTCCCTACTCTCTAAAAATCTTCTGACAAAACTTAAAGATCCTGGGAGTTTTACTATTCCCAGCTTTATTGGTGACATTGAGTTTCCTAGCTGTTTATGTGATTTAGGTGCAAGTATCAACTTGATGCCTTTATCTATATTTAGGGAACTTGGTTTGTGTGAAGTTAAACCAACCACTATGCTTCTGCAATTGGCAGACCAAACAATCAAGAAACCTTTCGGTGTAGTTGAGGATGTCCTAGTTAAGATTGACAAGTTCATCTTTCCAGTTGACTTTGTTGTGCTAGATTTTCCAGAGGACAAGAAATGTCCATTGATTTTAGGCAGACCATTCCTCAACACAGCACACGCATTGGTAGATGTGCATAATGGAAGATTGGTTCTACGAATTGAAGAAGATGAGGTTGAGTTTAAAATGAGCAATTTGATGCGTCATCCTCAAGAGGAGGGGACGTGTATGAAGATTGATGTTATCGAAGATTGTATCCTTGAGTTCTGTAAGGAGAACATCTCAAAAATTGAGGATACAGAGGAAAGTCATGTAGAAGATGATGAACTTAACAAAGTCAAAGAGGAGGAAGTAGACAATAACGGTCTACTTGAGGAGTTGGAAATACATTTGAAATATAGAACTCCACCCTCAATAGTGAACGCTCCATTTTTGGAGTTGAAAGAGCTACCCTCGCATCTAAGATATGCTTTCTTAATAGATGGAGGGAGATTACCGATCATAATTTCAAACAAACTCTCTAAGGATGAAGAGGATAAAGTGCTTGCAATAGTAAACAAACGGATAAAAGCCATTGCTTGGCAAATATCTGACATCAAGGGTATAAGCCCTGAAATTGTGATGCATCATATCCACATGGAGGAAGGAGCATGGCCGAGAGTAGACCGACAAAGAAGATTGAATCCTAACATGAAGGAGGTTGTGAAGAAGGAGGTGATCAAACTCCTAGAAGCCGAAATAATTTATCCGATCTCGGATAGTGAGTGGGTAAGCCCAATTCATTGTGTTCCAAAGAAAGGGGGAATGACAGTGATAATCAATGACCAGAGTGAGCTCATTCCCACACGGACTGTAACCGGTTGGAGGGTGTGCGTTGATTATCGGAAATTAAATGATGCCACTAGGAAAGATCATTTTTCTCTTCCTTTCATTGATCAAATGTTAGAAAGGATAGCAGGATATTCTTACTATTGCTTTCTGGATGGGTACTCAGGGTACAACCAGATTGCAATTTATCCCAGAGACCAAGAGAAGACATCATTCACATGCCTTTTTGGTATTTTTGCATATCGCAGAATGCCTTTTGGATTATGTTGTGCACCAGCAATGTTTCAACGTTGCATGGAAGCTATCTTTTGGGAAATGAATGAGAAAATCATGGAGGTCTTCATGGATGACTTCTCTGTTTTTGGAAACTCATTTGATCACTATTTGGACAACCTAGATAAGGTTTTGGAGAGATGCGAGGAAAAGAATCTTGTGCTCAATTGGGAGAAATGCCATTTTATGGTAGATGAAGGAATAGTTCTTGGGCACAAGATATCAAAAGTTGGAATGGAAGTTGATAGAGCCAAGACTGAGGCAATAGAAAAAATGGTGGCACCAACCACAGTGAGAGGAATTAGAGCCTTTTTAGGTCATGCTGGATTTTATCGAAGATTCATCAAGAATTTTTCTCTAATCGCAAAGCCTTTGACTAACTTGTTAATGAAGGATGTACCCTTCAATTTTGATGATCAATGCCTTCAAGCATTCAATGCTCTCAAAAAGGCTCTTATCACGGCTCCAGTAATTTCATCATCGGATTGGAAGCTTCCATTCGAGTTGATGTGCGATGCAAGTGATCTTGCTCTAGGTTGTGTTCTAGGACAGAAGAAAGAGGGAAAACTCCATGTTATATACTATGCAAGTAGAGTGTTGGCAGGAGCTCAACTCAACTATACAACTACGGAGAAAGAGATGCTTGCAGTCGTATATGCGTGTGACAAATTCAGGCCATACTTGTTAGGGTCAAAAGTGATAGTGTATACTGACCATGCTGCTTTGAAGTACTTGTTCTCAAAGCAAGATGCAAGACCTCGCTTGATGCGCTGGATTTTGTTACTCCAGGAATTCAATTTATCCATCAAGGACAAGAAAGGTGCGGAGAATGTTGTAGCTGACCATCTTTCTCGTTTAGAGAAAAGTGATGGTGTGGAAGTGAATGGAAAGATTCAGGAAGAGTTTCCAGATGAAACTCTGATGACACTAAGCAGCCAACACGAACCTTGGTACGCAGATTTTGCCAACTTTTTAATTGGTGGAATCATCCCTAATGACTTAAGTTATCCCCAAAGAAAGAAATTTCTTAGGGATGTTCAGATGTTTATTTGGGATGATCCCTATCTTTTCAAGAGGTGCAATGATGGGGTGATTAGACGGTGCATTGCAGAATGGGAAATTGCAAATATTTTAGAGCAATACCATAACACTCCATACTCGGGTCATTATGGAGCGTCTAGGACTGCTTCAAGGGTTTTTGAGTGCGGATTCTATTGGCCTTATATTTTTAAGGATGCACATACATATGTTGAGTAGTGTGATCGTTGCCAGAGAATGGGCAACATCTCAAAGAGAAACGAGATGCCCTTATCTGGAAGTTTGGAAATTGAGCTCTTTGATGTGTGGGGTTTGGATTTTATGGGACCATTTCCCACATCATACGGCAACAAGTATATCTTGGTTGGAGTGGACTACGTGTCAAAGTGGGTAGAAGCTCTAGCATTACCAACAAATGATGCAAGAGTGGTAATCCGCTTTCTAAAGAAACTCTTCTCAAGATTTGGAGTGCCAAGAGCAATTATCAGCGATGGAGGATCACACTTTTGCAACAAACCATTTGAGATTCTGCTAAAAAGATATGGGGTGATGCACAAGGTAGCAACACCTTATCATCCCCAAACGAGCGGACAAGTTGAGCTTGCTAACTGGGAGCTCAAGAAAATCTTGGAAAAGACAGTCGGAACTGCAAGAAAGGATTGGTCGAATAAGCTCGACGATGCCTTATGGGCATATCGTACAGCATTTTGAACTCCAATTAGAATGTCACCTTATCGGCTTGTTTATGGCAAAGCGTGCCATCTTCCTGTAGAACTTGAGCATCGTGCATTTTGGGCCATCAAAGCCCTTAATTACGATTATAAAAAGGCAAGGGAACGAAGAATTCTCCAACTCTCTGAGTTGGAAGAAATTCGAGACTTAGCATTCGAGAGCTCAAGACTTTACAAGGAAAAGACCAAAAAGAGACATGATGCCCATATTATCCGAAAAGATTTCAAAGAGGGCCAACATGTTCTTCTTTTTAACTCTAGATTTAAACTCTTCCCTGGGAAGCTCAAATCTAAATGGAGCGGACCTTACACGATTATGAAAGTGTTCCCTTTTGGGGCACTAGATTTACAAAGTACCAAGGGGGAAGTATTCAGAGTTAATGGCCAAAGATGCAAAATCTACCTGGGAGGAGACATCGTCAACCAAATTGCAGAAGTGCATTTGGTTAATATGTTGAATAATGCATAAACACGAAAGTAGTCAAGCTGACGACTCTAAATTAGCATGTTTAGGTTTATTAGGTTCATTTTTAATTTTATTAGTATTTACTTCTATTATTTCGCTAATAGGGATTATATTGTTTTCTTTTACGTGCAGAATTACAAGAGAGGAAGAAATGTTTTGCTCAAAGTACATTTTACTAGTAAGTTTCCTAGTGAAAAATAAGCTTCCACTAGAAATTTGCCTAGTTATTCTCCGTACGGCAAAAGAAACTTTGAGAATCGAGCGTCGTGACTTATGACATGCTAGTCACCCCTTGCCAAAAGTGAGAATTATGGAATTAAATGGTGGCTTCACTAGGCGTAACATCAGGAGAGTCGCAAGGAAAGGAACTAGTACATCATGGTACTCCGATTGTGAGGTATGTCTATTGAAACAACAAGAGATGGATTAGTAAGAAAAGTGTTTCTCTTTTACCTGTTAGAGGATAAAGAACAGGATGTTTTGTGTTAAGTACATATTGTTGCTTAGATTACTAATCTCAAAGAAAATCCCAATGGACATTTGTCTCGTCATTCTGAAGCAAGCAAAAGAAATATTGAGACTCGAGAGAAGCAGAGAGAATTTGGAGAAACATTCGAGAGGAATATCAAAGTGTGCATACAGACGAAGGATGGCGAGATTTGGGTTTTGTCACAATTGTGGGAAGTTGGAGCACGACGGTATTTGCAGCAAACATACTACAATTTCGCAAACTGAGAGAACTGTCTTGTTGCGTCAAGACCCCGTTAAGCTTCGTGCTGAAAGGGTTGCGAGACCAGGAAGTTCGTCTTGGTACGCGATTGAGGAGCTATGTGAGCGGCGGATATCGAAGTTGCACCTTTGATGGTGATTGCATCAGAGATAGTACTATACGCCAATTGAGCGACTGTGCTAATACATCGTGACCTTGTTAGGCTTCGTGCCGAAAAGGTCATGATAATTGACAATTCGTCAAAGGAATGACTCATCAGAATGGGGCGTCTGGTTTTTTAGCTTTCCAGGAACGCAGTGTAAATAAAAGCCAAAAAAAATCAAAAATAAAAAAATAAAAAAAATTAGTTTAGATTATTATATGAGAGTTTATATTATAAATGTGTAGTTTTTATGTATATAGTATATGTATAGTACACCGTATGTAGACGGCGTACCAAGAACTGTTCATTTACGAAGAACAATGGCGCACGCCATATCAGCTAGCGTACGCCATACCACTTGGCGTACGCCAGGTAGGGCAGATTCCGAACCTATAAATTCTAAGATCGCCGCATTTTGCCATAACCTCCAAGAACAAGCCACATTTTGCCAAATACATTTCCCCTTCCACATCCGAAATTTTCAATCAAACATCACGAGCTTGAGCCTCTTCAACCTCTGATGAACAAACGGCCGGAACAACTTCGACAATGGCAGACAAAGCAAGAGCAAACCGCACCTTTTACGAAGAAAGTGATAGGAAAATCCTTTTTCTTTTCGGTTTAATCGTACTTTTTTGGGTTCTTTTTATATATTTTGCTTTAAATATTGTTCCGTAGATTTTCATTGCCACTTTCAGTGTTGTTAAAATAAAAATCTATATTCGCGTGTGTTTGTTTACTCATTTGTGTGAAGTATGTGCATACGACTAATCAAAATGGTGATTTCCCTACGTATTGGCGCACGCTGATGCGTCCAAAGTTGGATCAAAATACGTGCAAGGATACACGATCGCACAAGTAATATAGTGATAGGTTAGATCGTCTCCACAGGGAATAGAAAACGGATTTGTTCGTCAAGTACTAGATGATGTATTCTTAAATCTTAAGCTAAGCGAATGGATCGTTGGGTTGATGATCTAATACTATTGTGCTAAAATCTCAATATCGATTATAAATCCAAGTTTGTCAGGCCTAGATTCATTAGCAATATCAAGTTTTTCTCCAATAAATAAATGAAGGCTACAATCTAAACCAAGTTGTCATCCTTGATCAAAATATAAGCATTCATTGATCTATCTTAAATAAGAACTTCAAATATAAAGATAAACATGCAATCAAAGAAGACAATGAAAGTACCTTGATTATATCGAATCCAATGTTACAATATCCTCAAGATCAATTCAAGAACACAAAGTAAAGACTAACAACTAATGTCTTTTTGCTTGGAGAGTTCTAATTCTAAAACAAAACTCCTTTTTCTTCTCTTCCTCACCAAGTGAGTTCTCCTGCAGCTTCCACCTTGTCTTGTCCTCCTCCAAGTTGCTTTCCACCTTAAAAGTGTAGACAAAGGTAAGTGGGAAGTTTGGTGAAGCAATTCTATATGTTGGCTGTCGAACCCCAGCGTACGTTGGCTAGGCCAGCGTACGTTGGGGTTGTTCACTGCCGTAATCTTCTTTTTGTCCGAGTAAGGCCAACGTACGCTGGCTAGGCCAGCATACGTTGGGGTTGCTCTCTGCCAAACTGAGCGTTTCTTCCCGTCGAAGGCCAACGTACGCTGGCCTGACCAGCGTACGTTGGGGTAGCAATCTGCCCCATCTCACAATTGCCTTCAAACTTCTGATTTTTAGCTCGACTCATTGCCTATGTCCACCGATCCTTGCCTTAGCTCCCAAGATGCTCCGAAATACCTACAAAACACATCAAAACAATAGGTAATCTTCTCCTTGACCAATTAATCAAAATGAAACAAAACTTAGACAAGACTCGACTTAACACTTCCTAAAACGTGACAACACGACATAAACTAAAGCTAAACGGATGTATGTTCTCACATGCATCACACCCCCACACTTACTTCCTTCCTTGTCCCCAAGGAAGGTGCATCAGAAAACCAACAAGTGGTGCCATCAGAAATTGAACCTTCATCTCAAAATCATCCCCACAAGCACACACATCACAACCTTGAGCAAGGTGAATACAAAAGCAATAGGCTATTATACCCTCAATCATTTAATCAAGTTTTTACACCAAGTGTTCCGGACTAGAGAGTTAACCACTCGTAGGATAGGATTGATTTAAACTCACAAATGTATGGTAGTCAACTATCCTACTCTCGTGTGCACATTCAAGGTCTAAAAGTGTTAAATATCATACCAAAACACACTCGAAACAAAGTAGATCATGTCATGGGAGGGACTTTTATTGGGTTGTAATGGGGCTAAAGGTAAAGGTGAGGATATGAGCATGGGCAGTGGCTAAACCACCCAATCCGAGGAGCTTATATACAAAATTCTACCTCTCGTCTATTCTACACGTCTCACCTTATCATTATCACTCATCCCGATGTAACCTAACTCCTAAAGACTAGCTTTTCTTTTATGACTTGCTTACTTTTGCTCCTTGTGCTTAACTTGTCTTTCCAAACTTTCCATTGATTTTTACTTTTATGCTTTTCCATCTTTCCACTTTTTTTTTCTTTTCTTTTTCAACTTTTTCTAAGCACAAGGTTTCTCTTTTCTTTTTGCAAGCCAAGTCATTACACTTTCGTGGTCTTAACTACCCGAAACCCTTATATGGTAAGATACCCCCCAAGCTATACTACAATAAGAACCCTTACATAAATTTCCCAAAGATGTAATCCTAAAGCTTCCTTGGACGGATAGTCAAAGGTGGGAAAGTTCATGAGGAAGGGTTATATAGTAGCTTACATATAATATTTCAATGAATAGGTTCAAGCTCAATGGGGTATGCAACGGATAAGATCAGGTTTTTGGCTCTAAGGCCCTAGGCTTATAGCAAAATTGCCCTCGACACTTTCTACCTTATTGAGTTATGCAAGGTAATCATTTAGCACCTCCATTACTCAAACGAAGCACACACCTCATGAATAAAATAAAGACAGATTGTCTTTGCCTTCGGCTCAAAATCCTCACAAGGTCACTCGTTAATTCACTAGTCTAGTCTACCTAGCATAATGACTAGCCTAAATGAACGAGGATATAATAGCTTATGTCTAAAAATTCATTTTGCTCAAGACTGTTGAATGCATGATA
>SOPF01027589.1:0-11902 GCA_012979155.1 Hypericum perforatum
CTTTCGCTCATCGATCGGACCTAAACGTCTATCACCCTTGATTATGACAATTCCTCCTACGGGTATACTTAAGATATCAAGACGCCTCTCAAATATCTAAGAATGTGTTACCCACCAACTTAGGTGCCCGTGGGGTTATTCTTGAAATCAATGCTTTCGCTTATTAATCCCAAAGAATATGCTAACCGACTCTTCCACTAATTCGAATGCCTTTCGGTCCACTCTCATCAATTTGGATCATAGCTTAGGTGATTAGGCTAGTCTAAGCATTAAGCCTATCGATTAACAACTATTTCATATGATGATCAAACCATAACTCAATACACACGATCAATTACGTATTTAAGGCACCATACTCAAAGGGAAATTACTCACTAGACATAATTATATAACATAAAGCAATGAATAATGAAAATATCTT
The DNA here is from genome assembly GCA_012979155.1 of Hypericum perforatum. Classification (NCBI taxonomy): domain Eukaryota; kingdom Viridiplantae; phylum Streptophyta; class Magnoliopsida; order Malpighiales; family Hypericaceae; genus Hypericum; species Hypericum perforatum. Next base: position 422 of record SOPF01027589.1, read on the forward strand.
ATTAACAAGACAAAGAGATAGAGAAGAAGGCTTAGTCTCAATGATGATGCCTTCTTCCTCCTCCAAGAGTACTTTCAAACCAAGTATTTTACACAAATGATAAAGTAGTTAAAAACATCCAACTCCTCTCTCCCAACAAGTCTTTTGCCCCCCATATATAACCACATTATAATACATCTTTTTATCTTCACCAACCACTCCCACCAAGTCTTTTAACTTCTTTAATCAATAGTGGCAATAAAGCTTCAAGAATAGCTGGAAAAGTGGTGGGAAAGTGGTATGAAAGTGGTGGGAAAGTGGTGTAAAGGTTGCATCCTTTAGTGGAGAAGTCTGGAATTGTATCTGCACTTTCGGCCGTCGTAGCGACCACTACAAATGTAGTGGTCGCTACACACCCTGTAGTGGCCGCTACAAACGTGGTGCTCGGGTGTGTCGAGTGTTCTTTAATTTTTGCTCCAATTCTCTAGTGGCCACTACAAATGTAGCGGCCACTGCTCTTCTGCAGACTTCTTCTTTTGGTCGTACTTTTGCCACCCAAACTCCTTACTCCATGTCAACGAGCGATCGCCTTTAAAAACACATAGAATCCAATAAGTCCCCTCCTCTTGTCATAACATTAAAAGACATACAAAACATAACGAAACTCAACACAACTACTCAAATCAAATATGAAAGACTCATAAAATGAAGACAAATATGTGTACGTTTACACACACATCACACCCCCACACTTACTCATTTGCTTGTCCTCAAGCAAAGGGCATCAGAAATGCCACAAATGTGGAACCAAGAAACTGCAAACTCTTCGCACCATGCTTCATTCTATCAAATAGACATTTGTCACATTCGAAATGGCAAGAACAAAGATCATGTAGATTCAATATCCTAGCTATTTAACCCAATTTTTGTACTACAAAAACTATACAAGAGAGTCGACCACTCAGAGGGTAGGATTCATTTAAGCTCACATGTATAAAGTAGTCAACTACCTATCTCTCGCATACATATCAAGGGTCTAAAATTGCTAGACTTCATACTTAAACAACTCAAGACAAGACAGAGTATTCCACTAGAGGGACTTTGATCGCGTTATAACGGGGTTAATGGTAGAGGTGAGTATATATATATATAGGTAGTGGCTAAACTACCCAATCCGAGGAGCTATACAAAAATATACTAACTCTCGTCTAGTCTAAACTTCTCACCCTATAACTAATCACTCATCCCGTCATTCCCAATCCTAGAGACCAATTGTTTTCTTTTCTTAACTTGCTTGCCTTTTGAACTTTGTGCTCTTTCTCAATATCCTCTTTTTTATTTCTTTCTTTCTTTTTTTTTCTTTTTCTTTTTCTTTTCCACTTTGGCACTTTGCCTTTCGATCTTTTTCACTTTGGCACAAAAATTTCTTTTCTTTTGATGAGCTTGCAAGTTAGTTCTTTGCTTGGCTTTTAACTACCCTTAAACCCCAGTTGTTTATCCCACCCCAGCTATTCTACTATGTGAACCCTTACATGATTTTCCCAAAAGATGTGGTCCTAATGCTTCCTCGGACGGATAGTCAAAGGTGGGAAGATAAGAAAGCAATGGTTTACATAGTAGCTTACATATAGTATTTTCAATGAAAAGGCTTAGGCTCAACGGGCTAAACAAAGAATATTGTAAGGGTTTTAGGCTCTAAGGCTCTAGGCTCACAACAAAGATGGCCCTCGACTCTTTCTATCCTATCGAGCTAAGCTAAGTACTGGTCTAGCACTTTCATCGCCTAAATCATGTATACATCTCATGAATAAACAAGGACGGGTGTCCTATCCATCGGCTTAAATATTCTCACAAGGTCTCTCGTCAAATTCTCTAACATAGTCTACTTAGTGCGAAAATTGACCTAAGTAGCTAAGGGTATTGTTTCTACATTCTCCAATTCTAGACATTCAAATATGATTTATGCCTAACAACAGAATTTGGCTGGTGCTCTAAGTTCACAAGTTTGTAGGCTGTTTTCATCATTTGCAACAAACATAAACACTTCACTCAAAAACACACGACACAAACATAATTTAACATAAAAAATACTAAAATAGACAAAAAATGACAAAAATTTCAAAGAAAATTTACGATCACACACATCACGATAAAATTTAAACAAATGACACAGCAAGATCAACATATCAAGACAGACAGACACAGCAAGATCAACATAGAAGACATGAACATGCACACACCCCCACACTTATTGAACACATTGTCCTCAATGTGGGGCAAAGACACGACAAACACCGAATAACAAAATGATGAAAAGACATCAAAGAAAGACATAACAGGAGGAAGAGGAAAAGGATGCTCCCTGGTCATGCAGAGGAAGACGGAGGAGGAGGCGGTGGCAGAAAGCCAGGGAAGTGTGTCTGAAACCAGTCCCATCGAGCTTGTTCAACAGCAGCCCATTGAGCATTCTCTTCATGAAGCTACCGCAAGCTTTGTGTCACACGATCGTTGTGAGCGACCTGACACTTCCAATAAGCAAGGTTAGTGGCAGCTCTCTCATCTTCCTTCTCCTCCGGGTCAGTTAATCGTGCTGCCAGTTCATTTATTTCGACTTGTTGCTCGGAAACTAGGACATTGCTCTTGGCAGGAAGACGGTCCTTAACACTCTTACGATCTGCCCAATGAATGACCTGGTACTTGGGGACGGGGTGTTTGGCAGCTTGGGTGAGTAGGCCCTACTCATACAGGTGGCGAGCAGTTAGCACGTGACATGGTCGGGCTTCCTGTTCTGCAAATTGTTCAAGAAAGTAATGTTATGCCACAACAGGATAATATGGCCAAGATAAAAATGGACAGAGTGGCTATTACTCAAAAAGCGAGCAAACACATCACAGATCAAGGCAAATGTGGAATAGGGCAAACCACGGTGCATGCAGTGTAAGGAATAAAGTTAGGTCTTAGTGACCCGGTTATCTTCTGATTGTCCACTAAAAGCAGAACATATGAACCTATGGACAACACTGACATGGAGCTCCTTAAGGAGCGAGGCCAGTGACTGTGGTATAAACTCGCTAAATCCAGTGAGGATTCGCCATTCAGCATAAGTGGACTCTGTTTTATCAAAGACAATTTGGCTTCCCCCACTCTTGATACCAATCAAGTCAACCAAAAGTTCCTCATTCACCTCAATTGGTTTGCCAAAAATACGTGCAGTGAAAGATTTCCTATTCTCAGCTATCTTTAGAGTTGTGAAAAACTCTAAGCAAATGTCATCACGAGTAGTGACCATATTATTAGCAAAATGCAGCCACCCTAATATGCTTAAGCAATGTCTAACAGCACAGTCAATGCCTAAAGCCCTCATATCATCCCAATTAATTGTATAATAAACCCAAGAAGTATGAGAGGCATAGCGAGTGTACCTGGCCTCCTCCACTTCGTCGTAGATGGGGAAGGGGGCACCATACCTTTCTCAGATATCTTCTAGTGATGGTGACCGTGGCCGTTTGCCTTTAGAAGAGGAGGACCCCATCTTGGATGCACGTTGTTTAGGTACAGCTTGTTGGGGCGGCATTGTCGCTTCAGTTAGTCTGGTGGCTTGGAGTGGTGGAATGGGGCGGAGCAGGAAGGAGCAAGGTTGTGAGTAATGGTTTTGGAGAGGGAGGTTGAATGGGAGCAAGAGGGGCGGCTGTTTTTGTGAGAAAGAAGAAGGGGGCGACTGTTTGAGGTTTTATAAGTTTGACCTAATTTCGCACGGCATAGCGACCGCTACGTTTGTAGTGGTTGCTACACTTTTTGTAGCGAGTGCTACATTTGTGGTGCTCGGGAGGTCCGCGTGAAGTATTGTGGGAGCTGCTACCTGTAGCAACTGTTACACCCAAAAATGTGTAGCGAACGCTACAAACGTGGTGGTCGGGTGGGTCGAGGTAAGTGTTTTGCTTGGTCTTCATTACGTAGTGGCCACTACGAATGTAGCGACCACTACGCCTAGAGAATCTTCTCCTTTTTGGCTCAATTTTTGTAGCGAGTTCCAAAGATGCAGCGACGGCCTTTCGCAAGAGAAATCCAACCTATAATAAAAATGAAAAACATAAATGACAAGAAAACAACATCACAAAAAAAAACACACCAAGAATCACACACAAAAATATGCTGATTTAAAGTCGTTAGCTTGACTTTTACTCCCTTTGTATCAAGGTGAGGATGGGAGAAGCAATGTTTGCACTTCTCGAGTGCGTTGTGCATCACTTCCAAGGTAGACTTTGCACCGATGGCCATTGACTATAAATATGTGTCCTTCTTTAGTTCGAAGTTCAATGGCACCATGTGGTGCGATGCTAATCACTTCATATGGTCCACTCCACCTAGACTTCAATTTCCCGAGGAACAACTTTAAGCGAGAGTTGTAAAGAAGGACTTGTTGACCAATGTGAAATTCTTTGTTAGCAATCCGAGCATCATGTCACTTCTTTGTAATCTCCTTGTAGGTACGGGCACTCTCAAAAGCACTAGAACGGAGTTCATCAAGTTCATGGAGTTGAAGAACTCTTCTCTCACTTGCGAGCTTATAATCATAATTTAGTGCCTTGATTGCCCAATAAGCTCTGTGCTCCAATTCTACAGGTAGGTGACAAGCTTTTCCATACACCAAACGATACGGTGTCATTCCGATAGGAGTCTTGAATGCAGTTCGGTATGCCCAAAGTGCATTATCGAGTTTAAGTGACCAGTCCTTGCGGGTAGAGGTAACTGTCTTCTCTAGTATTCTCTTCAACTCTCTATTAGAGACTTCAACCTGGCCACTTGTCTGCGGGTGGTATGGAGTGGCAACTCTATGGGTAACACCATAACACTTAAGAAGTGTAGCAAATGGTTGGTTGCAGAAGTGAGAGCCTCCATCACTAATAATTGCACGGGGCATTCCGAAGCGAGTGAAGAGTTTTTTTAGGAACTGGAGTATCACTCGTGCATCGTTAGTGGTAGTTGCCATTGCTTCCACCCATTTTGACACATACTCTACTCTAACTAGGATATACTTGTTCCCCTTGGATGATGGAAAAGGGCCCATGAAGTCGATTCCCCAGATGTCAAACAACTCAACTTCAAGGATGCCGGATTGAGGCAGCTCATCTCGACGGGAAATATTCCCCGTTCGTTGACAACGATCATATTGGGCTACATATTCTCGAGCATCCTTGAATATCATAGGCTAGTAGAATCCACATTCAAGCACTCGAGCAGCTGTCCTTGATGTACCAAAATGTCCAGCGTATGGAGAGTCGTGACAATCATGAAGTACGGCTGAAATTTCTTCGTCTGGAATGTATTGTCGCAGAAGACCATCAGTGCAACGATGAAACAGGAATGGTTCATCCCAGGTGTAGAATTGGATATCACAGAGGAACTTCTTCTTCTTGGCATAAGTTAAATTGTCCGGTATCATGTTGCTTACCAGATAATTAGCAATATCTGCATACTAAGGAAGTTGAGTGGCTTACACATAAAAGAGTGCTTCATCCGGAAAATGCTCAAGGATATGTCCTTCTGTCTCAATCCCGTTGCTATTTTCCAAACGTGACAAATGATCAACGATAACATTCTTCGTGCCTTTTTTATCCTTGATCTCCAAATTAAACTCCTACAAAAGCAATACCCAACGAATTAGTCGAGGTTTAGCATCTTGCTTAGCAAACAAGTATCGAAGGGCGGCATGATCTGTGTAGATGATGACTTTAGAGCCCAACAAATAAGGTCAAAATTTGTCACAAGCATAGACTACAGCTAAGAGTTCTTTTTCCGTGGTGATGTAATTCAGTTGTGCACCGGCTAGAACTCGACTAGCGTAGTAAATGACATGGAGTCGTCCTTCCTTCCTTTGTCCAAGGACACATCCTAAAGCATCGTTGCTAGCATTACACATTAGCTCAAATGGAAGGTCCTATGTTGGTGATGTGATAATTGGGGCAGTGACTAATGCTTGCTTGAGTTTTTGAAAAGCCTGCAAACATAGATCATCAAACACGAAAGGAGTATCCTTATTCAACAGATTGGTCAGTGGTTTAGCAATGGTAGAGAAATCTTTGATGAAACGGCGATAAAACCCAGCATGGCCAAGGAATGCACGGATTCCTTTAACCGTAGTTAGTGGGAGCATCCTCTCGATAGCTTCTGTCTTAGCATGATCCACTTTAATGCCAACTTTTGAAATCTTATGTCCCAACACAATACCTTCTTTAACTATAAAGTGGCATTTTTTCCAATTCAACACGAGTCGTTTCTCTTTGCACCTTTGCAGTACCTTATCCAAGTTGTGAAGGCAGATGTCAAAGGAATCACCAAATACCGAGAAATCATCCATAAATACTTCCATGATTTCTTCATTCATCCCCTAAAAAATGGCCATCATACATCGTTGGAAAGTAGCTGGGGCATTGCATAATCCAAACGGCATTCTCCTGTATGCAAAAGTACCAAACGGACAAGTAAATGTAGTCTTATCTTGATCACCGAGATAGATGAGTACCTGATTATAGCTGGAGTATCCATCAAGGAAACAGTAGTATGCATGTCCCGCTATGCACTCAAGCATCTGATCGATGAATGGAAGAGGAAAATGATCTTTCCTAATTGCTACGTTGAGCTTCCAATAGTCAATACAAACTTGCCATCCCGTGATTGTCCGTATCGAAATTACTTCACCATCCTCGTTAGTCTGGACTATCATACCTCCCTTTTTGGGGATGCATTGCACTGGACTGACCCATTCACTGTCTGAAATCGGATAAATAATCCAGCGTCAAGAAGTTTAATTACCTCTTTCTTGACAACTTCTTTCATGTTCGGGTTCAACCGTCATTGTCGATCAGCCTTGGGTCATGCACCTTCTTCTATATTGATGCGATGCATCACAATATCAGCGTTAATCCCTTGGATGTCGGAAATTTGCCACCCTATAGCTTTGACACGCTTGTTGACTAATGATAAGATCTGTTCTTCCTGCGAAAGAGTGAGTTTGTTAGAAATTATAATGGAAAGCTTACCTCCTTTCCGCAGGAATGCGTATCGCAAATGAGATGGCAACTCCTTTAACTCTAATGAAGGGGGTCGCACGATTGATGGTGGTGTGGTTGCCTCACGACTGAGTTCCAACTCCATCTTGGCTTCTTTAGGGTCACCATCTTTGTCGAGCTCCTTTTCATCCTCGTGGTTTTCTTCCATTGCCGCAACAATGCTATGTTTATACTTCTCTATTTCCAGGATGTTATCCATTTCAGAATCAATACGCATGCAGCTTACATCATCGTGATGATTCAGCACTTTTGCCATCTGATATTCCAATGTTTCATCTCCAACACGGAGAGTCAATTTTCCTCCATTTACATCGATCAATGCTCTACTAGTGTTGAGGAATGGTCTTCCAAGAAGAAGAGGACAATTCTTGTCAGGATCGAAATCCAAGATCACAAAGTCAGCTGGGACATAAAATTGCTCGAACTTTACGAGAACATCTTCTTCAATCCCATGTAGTCGCTTAACTGTCTGGTCTGCCAATTGCAACCTCATCTCTGTAGGCGTCTCCAATTCTGAGTTGTCAGAAAATGGTAAGTGGCATCAAATTAATGCTCGCCCCAAGATCACACAAACATTTTGAAAACTCCACCTCCCCGATATGGCATGGAATGGTAAAGCTTCCGGGCTTCTTGAGTTTGGCTGGTATGCTTTTGGAAATGAGAGAGCTACAATTTGCGGTCAATGCGACTGTCTCTCCCTTATTCCACGTTTTCTTCTTTGTGATAGCCTCCTTAAGAAATTTGGCATACAACGGCATATGGTCAAGCAATTCAAGGAAAGGTACGCTGATCTGGATCTCCTTTATTTTATCGAGAAAGCTCAAGAATTTCTCATCCCCAGCTGGCTTCTTTTTTAACCTTTGAGAAAATGGCGGTGGTGGTACATACGGAGGTGGAGGCATGTAAGGCTCTTCCTTGTCTTGGCTTGTTGATGCTTCCACTTGCGGCTTCATTATCTCAATAGGTTTGGAGGCACTAACAGCACCCTCGATCTTTTTCCCACTTCTGAGTGCTATAGCTTTAACATATCCTTTTAGATTACTCTCCGTATTGCTGGGTAGAGTCCCGATAGGCCTTCGAGCACTTGAGGAAGCAAGGTTGCCTAGTTCCATCTCTATCTTTTTTAGCTGCATGGCTTGCCCTTTCATGAATATTTCTATCTCTTCTTGACGAGATTCACAGCGATCCATACATTGTACAGTATTTATTTGCTGCTGGATGGACTGCTGAACTGCTCCCACGAGTTGGTCGATCTTTGCATATACACTGGTCTGGTCTCCAACAAGCTGATCAATCATTTTCCCCATAATTCTGACTTCATCGCTGAGGTATGGTTTCCTGAATTCTGGTTGAGCACCAGAATTGCTAGCTTGTTGTTCGAAGCAAGAGAAGTTTGGTTGAACATTTTGTGGACGTAAGTATCCAAAACCAGGGGGTTGTTTATCCGCAATAGCTTGGAGTTCTTGCATCAACGGGCACTCGACAACAGGGTGTGCTTCATTGCATAGCTGACAATTCTCCTGGATAGCAGCTACCTTGCCCTTGCTTGTGAGCAAGTCATCAAACTTCTTCGTCAGAGTGTCCATCTTGGCTTTAAGCTTGTTCATCAGATCTACGGTGTACAATCCTTTATTGGAGTCATTCGGCACCGATCTAATATACTCGTTGTTCCACATGCCATTAACTTCTGCCATTTCTTCTAGTAGCTGAGCTGCTTCCTCGGCTGACTTGCTCATGAACACTCCATTAGATGAAGCATTGATATGTGCACAAGATGCATCATCAACTCCGCTGTAGAAAATCTTCATCAAATTTTCTTGAGTGACACCGTGTTGGGGACAAGCCTTCTATAAAGAGCGGAATCACTTCCAGGCATTATAGACATTTTCTCCTTCTCGTTGATGGAATATATTGATATCTTGGAGGAGTTGTGCTGACTTGGCCATCGAAAAATACTTGCGGAGAAAGGCTTGAGTCATGGCTGGCCAACTAGCTAGCACTTCTCCCTCTAAGTTGTCGTACCAATCACGGGCCTCATCCCTCAAGGAGAATAGGAACAAACGGAGCTTAATAGCTTCTGAGGTGAGTCCTTGGAATCTCATAATCTTGCTGACATCCTCAAATCACTTCAAGTGAGCTTGAGGATTATCTCATGGACTACCAGTGAATGTTGCGGATGATTGTAGTAGCTGGACCGCTCCAAAAGGAATATAGAAATTGGGAGCATCTTCTGGTTGTTCATCATCATCATCACGCCTATCCCATATTGGGATAGATGACTCCAAAATGGATCTACGTTGATGTTGTGGGACAAGGGCATGTTGTCCCTCACCTTGTTGATTTGGGTTCATCGTGTTGTCTTGCATCCTTCTATCCCTCCGACTTGCCCTTTCGATTGCGTTGATGTCAACTTGTAACACCGTATTAGGGTCAAAGTCTGGTCCTGCACTACGAGTCCTTGGCATGCACTAAAAAGTACCTGCAAAAGATTTCGTAACATAAGTGATAAAGTTACGCAAATCTAACTGTTCAAAATTTTGTACTTTAAAATTTCAGTTCCGTGTCGACGGCGCCAATTTGATGTACGCAAAATTGCTAAAGAATTCTACGCACATATAAATAGTATAGTGGATAAGTAAGGTTCTGAACTGAGAATTGAGTACAAAATCTAAACAATTATCGATGTGTAACTGGAGTAACCGATTTTTAAATGGAAGTTTCAGTTGCTATTGTAAGTAACAAAAATACACATAAATGAGCTGAATGTGATCCAAACAAATTATAAAAGATAAGTTGCAACGATGGGAACGAACTGAGTATGATACCTTAACGAATTGACCATGTATATTAAAGTTATGGTTTTATGAAGATCCACCTAGTACCCGGAGTTTCCTTATACGTCTACCTAACGCTTTCGCTCATCAGGTTGACAAAATCAAGATTAACAAAGATCTAAGTTACCGACCAACACTTTCGCTCATCGATCGGACCTAAACGTCTATCACCCTTGATTATGACAATTCCTCCTACGGGTATACTTAAGATATCAAGACGCCTCTCAAATATCTAAGAATGTGTTACCCACCAACTTAGGTGCCCGTGGGGTTATTCTTGAAATCAATGCTTTCGCTTATTAATCCCAAAGAATATGCTAACCGACTCTTCCACTAATTCGAATGCCTTTCGGTCCACTCTCATCAATTTGGATCATAGCTTAGGTGATTAGGCTAGTCTAAGCATTAAGCCTATCGATTAACAACTATTTCATATGATGATCAAACCATAACTCAATACACACGATCAATTACGTATTTAAGGCACCATACTCAAAGGGAAATTACTCACTAGACATAATTATATAACATAAAGCAATGAATAATGAAAATATCTTATTAACAAGACAAAGAGATAGAGAAGAAGGCTTAGTCTCAATGATGATGCCTTCTTCCTCCTCCAAGAGTACTTTCAAACCAAGTATTTTACACAAATGATAAAGTAGTTAAAAACATCCAACTCCTCTCTCCCAACAAGTCTTTTGCCCCCCATATATAACCACATTATAATACATCTTTTTATCTTCACCAACCACTCCCACCAAGTCTTTTAACTTCTTTAATCAATAGTGGCAATAAAGCTTCAAGAATAGCTGGAAAAGTGGTGGGAAAGTGGTATGAAAGTGGTGGGAAAGTGGTGTAAAGGTTGCATCCTTTAGTGGAGAAGTCTGGAATTGTATCTGCACTTTCGGCCGTCGTAGCGACCACTACAAATGTAGTGGTCGCTACACACCCTGTAGTGGCCGCTACAAACGTGGTGCTCGGGTGTGTCGAGTGTTCTTTAATTTTTGCTCCAATTCTCTAGTGGCCACTACAAATGTAGCGGCCACTGCTCTTCTGCAGACTTCTTCTTTTGGTCGTACTTTTGCCACCCAAACTCCTTACTCCATGTCAACGAGCGATCGCCTTTAAAAACACATAGAATCCAATAAGTCCCCTCCTCTTGTCATAACATTAAAAGACATACAAAACATAACGAAACTCAACACAACTACTCAAATCAAATATGAAAGACTCATAAAATGAAGACAAATATGTGTACGTTTACACACACATCACACCCCCACACTTACTCATTTGCTTGTCCTCAAGCAAAGGGCATCAGAAATGCCACAAATGTGGAACCAAGAAACTGCAAACTCTTCGCACCATGCTTCATTCTATCAAATAGACATTTGTCACATTCGAAATGGCAAGAACAAAGATCATGTAGATTCAATATCCTAGCTATTTAACCCAATTTTTGTACTACAAAAACTATACAAGAGAGTCGACCACTCAGAGGGTAGGATTCATTTAAGCTCACATGTATAAAGTAGTCAACTACCTATCTCTCGCATACATATCAAGGGTCTAAAATTGCTAGACTTCATACTTAA
>SOPF01027590.1:0-15323 GCA_012979155.1 Hypericum perforatum
ATCCAAATCATCGACAGAAAGACAATCATCAACCAGAAAACACAGAAAATATGAAGCTTGAAAAAGATCCTTACATTCTCTCCCGCACAAGCGAACGAGATCTATCAATCTCTGGGTCCGCGGCAGTCATATTACCAGTACCGCCACTGACACCTCCACCAACACCCATCATGCCACCACCGCCACCAGCAGCAGTCACGTGCTGCATCTGTGAAGCCGATGTATTCTGCGGAGGAAGCTGGTTAGGGACCTGCCCAGACACATGTGCTTGAACATTCATTCGTTCAACTCATGCACATACCCTTTGCTCAGCTCCCAATCTTCCAACTGCAACACACAACACGAATCCCAACACAATGTAAGCTCACTAACCAAAGTGATCGACTTCCAAAGCATCCACTTTTACAGTAACAAGGGCCGACTACCGATCAAACATGGAAGAGTCCCAACTTTGACCCAATCACCAACCTAGGTTAACACGAGCTTCGTAAAATTGAATACCCAAAACACGAAAAGCCCCGATTTTGACCTAACCACCAAAGAGGGGAGAAACATTAGGGGGAAAGCCCCATAAAACCAACCTCAATTGAAATCAACTTAGCCCGAATTAGGATCGAAAACGCAATCGGGTCGCGTCGACGTCGGAACGATCAATTGATTGAGGGGAAACCCGGAGATGAGAAAGGGAAGAAGAGGGATTGGATTGGATTCGGTAGACGGAAAAGGGGAAATCAGAATTCCGATTTAGGAAATAATTTTTTGCAAGGGTTTGAAGAAGTTCGTTACGCGGAATTCAATTTGGGGATTAATTTTCGTGTGAAGGCGGAACCTAAAATCTGATTACTATTACGTTGTTATACTTAATAGAGATATTTTATGATTGGGTTCCTTTGTTCTTTTTCTTTTTTGTTGTTTGGGTTTATTTATTTTGTATTTTTCTTTTGGCGTTTGGGGATAAATCATATAGACTAACTAGACGATATCTAGTAATTCCTATTTTATGGGACGTGGATAAAAATGAGTGGCAGTTCCTAATTTTTGTAAAAAAGTTGAGTAGTATCGACAAAAATATTGATATATACATGGATTAATTGGAACATAGTATTCAACAACAAGAAATAATTATATGGCAATAATCGATAAATATTGATATATACTAATTTTAAGTATGTGTATTGTTAAATAGTTCGTTACATATTTTACAAGATATGTTAAAATTACATAATTATTTTTGAAAGTTAAAAGATATTATATATGATTAACGTGAATGAGTGACAATCTAATGTCTTTAATCACACATTTTATTATCGTACTATTGAATAATCAAATTATCTTTCATTTGTATGTTAAAAAACAAGTAATGTCTTTCAAAAACTATGAAGTTTGGGAGCTGAGCAAAGGGTATGTGCATGAGTTGAACGAATGAATGTTCAAGCACATGTGTCTGGGCAAAGGGATGAGTCAATCACAAACCTTATTTCTTTGACCACATTGCACCTCTAGATTCTAAATTAAAAATCATGTAACTAGCTTGCTGCTAATTAGACATCTCAACACAAATGAAGTTTCAATAGGCAATCCAAGTCATTTAGGTGCTCGTGGTGTTCTTCCCGACTAGGGTTTTCACTAATTATTTGAGTTTACTAAGAACAACTATACCTCTTTGGTTGCATAGATCTTAACCTTTATATTAAGACTTGAACTGACTTAGGAGAGAGGTACGGGTCCAAATTGATGTGGACTCATCCCTTGCTATCCTTTATGTGGGATGAGACGCAGATTGAGCTCGCTTTTTGACGACTCTGATATGAAGAGCAAGAGAGATTTTGACAAGCGATTGGGAGATTTACATTTAGCATATTTAGCGAGAAGACAACCGACTAACAGACACTCTTTCTGAATACCTCTTGGAGTCCCCCTCAAGCTGTATTATTTTTCATGTCCTTTTAGCCTTTGTATTGAGATTTATTATGATGATCTTGGAGGTGTTAGTTTTTCTGTTGTACTCATGCAGCTTATCATGATTTATGAGGTCCACCTGCAGCATCGAAGCATTCTTTTTTGCGGGTTTGTTTTATTGTTTTTTCTGCCAGAAAATTTTATAGAGGCCAACAACCACAATTTTGTGAGAGGATCCTACTTCTGATGTAGTACATAGTAACATACATTTTGTTGATAAGGTATTGTACGACCTCCTAGTAATTTTTTTCTTTAGAGGATCTTATTCATCAGTAATTATACTCTCAATGACTTTTCTACTATATAAGAGCTTAGAACTTTGATCCATCTTTTCTACCAAAAAAAAATTACACATCTCAACACAAGCAAAATCTTTCTCGCCTAAGTCTAACAAATCTGAGAACTTTTATGTTTCTATGCCTCCATAAAACTTCCCAGTATGAATATATAAAAATGTTCAGTGCAAGCTCCATATCATTCGTCTCCATACTGGTCGCATTGATCATACACGATCAACTCTTCTTTTATCTACCTCGACCTCTTCTACCTTTTAAGAACCATGCTCATCCTCAAACTCATCAAAAAGATAAAAGATTTTTCATCATGCGCATTTGTTAGAACTCACTCGATTTGGTCACTCGACCCTCAATATAATCCATACTATTCTACATATCAAACACCACTTTTCAAATTTCCTTCAAATTATTCATCTCACACATCGTCTTGGCTTAGTAGTGATGGTTATCTCTTGTTTTCTTTCAAGAGGATCTTCGTAATTGTCAATAATATTATATTATAATGTTTGTTCACCATGACTCGAAAAAAAAAACACGATCTTAAATCGAATTTAAATCAAAAATTCAGTCAAAACAACATTACATTCATCTTACATCAATTAGTTAACCAAAAAGGTACTACACAATTTTATTAAATAAAAAATCTGTTTTAATACATTCTGATTTGACATATTTGCGTCGACCTGGACTCCTAGTGGCATATTTTTAGTTTGTGGCCTTGAAATACCATGTAATTTTCTAATTGTTACACTGTTGCGGCTTAATCCAAATGCAAGCTTATTGCTAGCTCCGGCCTCCGAATATTAATTTTTTTTCTTACACGCCAACGAATCCTTTTTTCTGTGCAAGAGAGAAAAGTTCATTTTAGCTCTGCTATTTTAGATTTGTGATCGGACGAGTTATGGACATATTTGTCCTAAAATTATTCAAAGCCAAAAATGCTAAAATACATGAAAGATGTATACAAAGTGAACTTTCCTCTTTTATAAATACATATTTGCAAAATATAGGAACCTCTCAATTTACGTCTGAATAAATTTCGAGAAATCAGAGGAACTAGAGAGATTTGAGGTGGTAAAAAGATACACCGGTTTTCCGAGTGGAAAATAGCTACAATATTCAAGGAAAAAACAAACAGGAAAAAAAAAGAGTAAAATTTTCTCTGCTGCTGTATCGCTACAATTTACATACACAACTAGGCAATTTTAGTGGACATTTTGCAGCCATCCAGATTTTTGCATAATACAAACCGGAAAGTGTTAGTTAAATGTCGAAGGCCTGGGCCTCGGTGACATATAGTAAGAGTTGCCGACATCAATTGGCGTCTGCAATAATGGATTCCACCTATCGAAAATAATCCGCCCGCCTCGCCCGATTCTTCCATGGAATCTATGAGGGGTCGATGAGCCGCTCTTCATGGAGGATTCTACAGGTGGTACGATGCCGGCAGCCGCTAGCTTGTCGGGAATCAAGGGCTTCGTGAACAACATAACTGGTTCAAGAGGATCCTGCACCCGCAACATCATAGGTCAATTTAGTTGATACATGTTACTGGGAATTCAATTTGGTATGGACATTTGAAAATCAAATAAAGGTTAAGCTTACCAGCTTATTAAGCCATCCATGTGGTGTCTGCCTGCGCCTGGCTTCCTGCTTTACAGTCATAGTATGAACAGTAGAAGGCACATTGGCGTCTGTGAAAGGATGATTTTGAACAGCAGGAGGTCGACCACGTGGACGGCTGCTTGGAGGCTCGTCAGATTCAGCGAATTCATCTTCACTTGAAACAAACTTTGAAGTGATTGGCGGAAATCCAGGGAGAACCAAGCTGTCCTCTAGGAGCTCAGTTTCATGCTGAAACATGGCAATCCACATAAAAATGTAGAACCATAAATATCCAAGAAAAGCAGCAATAACCAAGTCAAGTCACCATCAACATCAATTGGTCAAAGATTGATCCTTAAGTAAAGAGGAAGATGCCGTAGATATGTTTGTAAGGTATAACTATCAGATTGTCCCTTCAGTAGACCTCCATGCCTCCCATATGATTCTTCAATGGAAGTTGAGACTAAGCTGATGTGGCCCGAGTAACAGAACTAGTTCGGATTTGCCCATGTTAGAGACCCATGTAAATGAGTTTGTTCTAAAATCTTTTACTATATTCTTCGATATTTTACTCCCTGTCTAACATATGGTTCATAACGTATATAGTCGCCAACTAAAACCTAGAAATAACCCAAGGACATGAAGATATCACTACTGGAAAAAAAATTCTTTGACAGCAAATGTCTGGAGAACAACAGAATAGGGAGAGAAATGAAAGGTGGAAGACAGCAATGACATTGAACAATGATCATAATATCATGGAGAGTACATACCTTGAACTTCATTTGAATCCTTTGAAGGCTTATCTCAGTCTCCAATACCTCTCTTTTTTTCTCCTCCCTCTTCATAAATGCACAGGAATAAGTGCCAACCTCTGATGAGCATAATTATTTAAATTTCCCAATTTACTCACTGGAACCACATACCGTAATTAAAGCCTCAAGCATGGTCTTAGCTTGGTCAAGATTGCGCCTAACCTGAAAACAGTATTTACATTGAAGCATGAGAAGATGCAGTACTGTTAGAAAGTTGTAAGGTTACACTCAATGGTCAATACTTCCTCAGAACACAAACACAATACAAATTCTAAGTAGACAAGTTCTGTATACATTCATGTTCTATTCAGAGAGAAAGATGGCAGACTACTTTAGAGAGCTCCATTCTCATAACCCACTACAACTGGGCAAAATCCAACATTTTATTTGGGTGTATTTACTTCTGCTTCAAATGATGCTGACACGCACTGGCAAAACTATGCAACAAAGCAACAAAGTGCTCACCTGTCGAAGCTTTTCAAATGATTGCACATTATTTTCCCTCCTTTGCATCTGGAGAACAAAAAACAAGAAGTCGGTCACACTGTAACTAAAAAACATTGACTTGTTTCTGTATTGTTCATCCGCCAAAAGTCTAATACTAGACTATGCCACATAGGAAGATAGTAAAGTAAACATGCGCACCCTTCTTGTGTGTAGTCGATGAGCTTTCTCTCTTGGCCGGAAGACATTGTATGGATTGGTATCATTCACTGGTGGTGGAGGCTTAACCATGCGAAAAAGAGAGTGAATCCAAAAATAATTATGAGAATGAGCTGGATGATTCAAATTGTTGGATACATTAAAAAAGAATGTTGTCTAGCCACCAGACCACGGCCTTCCTGATCAATCGAATCAATTAAAAAAGGAGATCTCACAACACCTAGAAGAAAGCCAATGGAGCCTGACATTTAATGTGCGTTTAAAATAGCTTTAATGACCACTTTTAACAAGCTTTCAGACTATTATGCATTGGTAATAACGTCTGCTCAGACAGCTTCTGTGGAAAAAAAGGTCAAACAACCTGATGGAAAATTATGGAATTTACCAGTAAGGTTCTGTAGACAATTCCTAACTAATGCAAAAGTCTATACAGAAGACAGAACACCGGGTTTACTTTAGCTCTAAAACTGACGGGTCAAGGGTTGGGATTCCAGCGCACATTTTCTCACAGGTGTAAATGACATAGGCAATAAGCACGTTTCCATTAAAAGCTGAGGATCGTGAGATTTACTTGATGAATAATACTACATCTCATTAATTAGTTAACAAAACCATTGGAGCATCCAACTCAACTCCCAAATGGACATTGTTGTATTATTTATCCAGATTTGGCATTGGCCATCAGAATATCAATGAAGAGAATAACTGTTTTGATGCACTATATCTAAAAACATCGAGAAGAAAACTTGTGGATTTTTAAACATTAATCATAAGGACAAACACCAACCTGAAGCCTTCGAAGAATTGGCTTCTGCCACCTTACTCTCTGGCACAAGAAAGAGCAAAAAGAGATGAGTAAAGCAATTGGCAGAGCGTAACTTATAACCATACTTGCTAAAATCCTACCAACAATTATGCTAGAAGTATTTCTTTTCTATAACAGAAAGCACTTAAATGTCTGCAGATCAAGTAAATATAACTACTGTTCACAGAACCAGCAAATGGCTTTGCAAGAAGATGCTTCTATATATACATAGCAAAACAACAGGCGGTTGACCACAAGTTTGAAGGTGAACCCCATGAAAGCCCAGCTATTATAATATCCTGTTAGTTACTAGAAAAAAAAGTTTTAAGAACTTTCCTCACATTTACATGGTGATGTTTCAAGCACTAGAACTGAATATTGACTTCCCAAAGTCAAGTTACAAAACAGCCTCCGTTATCCCATAGGTACAGGGGAAAGGTTTTCCCAGGGCTCCTAATCATAGACTTTATAGAGTTTAATATAACTGAGACAACGATGGTGCTACCCCAAAAAGATCATTAGACAGCAGAAGATGTAAAGTACCAACATTTTCCAGGAATTCTAGGTTCTTCCAAACGATGTCTATCTACTTTTTTGTGGCAAGAAGATTAATTCATATTCTTGCTTTTACAGTTCTCCATTGACTTCTCAGTTGCACGGGTAAATATGCTCAATAAATGGGTATCTAAAAAAAGTAAAGTTTCGAATTGAAACAACAATTTCCACAATCCTTTTCAGTCTCCTTAACGAGAAAAACAAGAGCCAACATTCAGCAGTTCGATGCTTAATTAAAAAGCTGGCTTCCAAAATCAGTATTGGAGGAGGACTGCACATAATGATAGAAAATTCATACCTTTTCTTTCCAGTAGTTATAAACATTCTGGAAAACATCATAGTGAAGAGGTTGCACTTGAGACTGCAGTGCCTAAGTATTGACATACAAGAGAAGATACAGTGAATAACTAAATATGCTTGTCCAAAAGATAAGAAACCTGAGCTACACCAAAAGTTAGCCAATTATTGGGCCATCAGGAAATCAACCATATTATATCACCTATGCAGACGTTAAACCAGAAAAATTCTTCCTCGCATTAATTGAGATTTGAAACAAAACTTCAAAACCAGAAATTAACAGTCAACCCCACTCTTACTATACTGCTACAGTGCCACCTCATGCACTACAGCGCATGTCAAGCCAATATCTTCTAGAAAGAAAATAAGCATACATATTCAATTACGAGTTGGCCGGCTATTCTCGCTTCACTTTTGTAGGAATCTGTTGTTTGGCTAATGGCTTGAATCTTGATCAACTAAATCTAATTTAATGTCCTGTAATAGCCATTTCCCTAAACTAGTTGCTCAGATCTCAGCCTTCTCTCCCAAAAAACTATGTGAATCAGGCTTGAACCAAGTTAAAATTTGAGTCAATTTCTGTAATAGCATTCTATTCTCAAATGTGTTGACAGCTCCTGGAGTAGATATACGCACATTCAAGATGACAGACATGCAAGGCAAAGATCATAACATGTATATACACATACACCAAAAGATAGACTTCTGGACCAGGAAAAGTTAACATCAATTACAAGGAATAAAACAGAGAAACAAGGACCTGCACAAAGAAAACAAAATTTCACCTCGAAGGCAGCATCTAGTTGTAAGATTACAGGGATGGGTGAACCCAGAGTAGGCATAACAATTCCAGCTCGCTCCCGAGCTTTATGATCCAACACCTCAAGCTTGAAAAGAATCGATTCCACCCTACATTAGATATGCATGTTGACGTTTTACTGCAAGCCAATTTAAACGGGATTTCTCTTTTTGAAATGGCAGATAACGGTGAAAATTACAAGTAAAAATGCAGTTCAAAAGCACACATTTCATGATAAAATCTTCATTAAAGATGCAAGGGTTGATTTTTTCCAATCAAGTTCATTTACTTCATGCTATGCTACAACCCCACCAAACTCCAAATGTAATCAATCAATCATAAAGGTTAGGAGACAAAACAGTAGATGGTATACAACACCTTCCAAATTCTTCAAGACCGCCAATGCCTACACAAGCTCACTAGTATAACAATCAAGAACCAAAAATTGAAAAAAAAATACGATAATTGAAATTACTTTTCTGGTGGAATTCTATTAGCGGGGTCCTCATCATTGAGCTCGTGGAGCCAGTCCTCGTCCTCATTGTCCAAGTCATACTCCACAAACTCGCCAATCTCTGCCCTAGCTGCTCAATAACATACCCGAAAAACCCTAATAAGTCGTCCTCCCCACCAATTCTCCTATTTCCCTACAGAAATGAAATAAAAAAACACAGAAAATGAACCTCCACGGGAGCGAAGGTAAGAATTGGTCTGTGCGAACGTGCGTGCATAGTCCCAGTCATACGAATCAACGTCCACAAACTGAGGGGTTGGGATTTCGGAGGCTAACTTCTTCGTCGGGATATGGGGCACCTGCAATCAAAAAGGAAACCTCAACAACAGCACTTGAGAAATATCGCCATTCGGAAGCACAGAGGGGGGTTGTGGGGCCCACCTCGTTGTCGGTGTCAGTTGTAGCAAGGCGGATGAGGTGGGAATTTCGGGTAGAGCCGGGCCCATCGTCATCCTCGAACTCCTTGACCGACTTTATGATCGGTAGCTTCTTGTGTATGTCGAGCGGCCGCGGCCGGAACGACAGCCGGCTCATTTCCCCCTTCCGATTCTACCCCTATCCCTTCTCTCGCATACGCCCTCGCTATTGGAGCGGAATCGGGAAAGCGGCCGGAGAAACGGCGTCGCTGTTTGGCGAGAATCGGCGAAGTTCGGCGAATCTTATTCTCGTGGTTTGTGGTCGGTTTCGATTGTTAGGGTTTAGGGTTATGTTCGATTTGGGGGTTCTTTAAGGATTTTGACTTTTTTGGGTGATGGGAAGACCAGGAAGCGAGGGGATGGAGAATTACGTTGCTCGATTATTTAATTATTTTTTTTGGGTACGAATCAAGGGATAGGTTATTCATAAAGTTTTATTAATCACGTATTGAAAATAGTATGAATAAATCAGGGAAGACTAATTTTTTAAGTTATCTAATTAAAAATCTATTCAAAAATCAAACCTTACATAAAAAAGAAAGTCATAGGATATGATAAAAAAAAAAGAATATTTCGAGAGTTAATCTACTATCTGATTTTCTTCTTTATTGTATGTGTGCTATAATAGTAAGAGTATTTTTTAGTAAATTAGAGTTTAATACGTATAAAATGGAGCAATGCGACTGAGTGGGATGAGTATGCGATGATGTGGCTCTTGGATAAATGATCAAAACAATCCCAAAGTTTTGGCTTGTTACTTATGATGTTTAGAGCCATTGTGTCACCTTTATAATAGCCGTTATTCTGTTCGTTGAGATTAATTAGGTTAGCTAATTATCGTGTTTGTGTGTGTACATACACACACTTGAGTGATTAACAATGAAAAATAAGATATAATTTTTCTCCATATTAATCTATTACACGAAACAACAACTTATCTTGGACATTTTTTTTAAGAAACAGTGGGGTCAAACTCCTATATAAAATAAGAAAACGAAATATAAGAAACAAGAGATAAGAGATAAGCTACCCTACGCTAAAACCATTCTTTCTTAGGGCAAAAGAATGGTTAATATGGTCTCATTGTCTAAATGAATTAGGTGGTCAGGATCTTTTGCTATTTTTGGATTGTTTTGGCTGAGATCCCCTTAATGTTGTCTTTGTAATCGAAGCTTTACATTGTCTTTAACATGTACCTTGTAAATATATAATTATGAATACAAGTCACTTATTTATCAAAATAAATAACGAAGCATATCAAGCACTTTGATGTAGCTGAAATTTTGGATGGTATATATTTTATATTACCTAAAAAATGGGGAACGATGGTAGATAGTTATAGGAAAAGCATGCACCTTTCATTTTGTAATAATAATAATAATTAATCGGCATTAAGAAATGTATAGATACATACGTCCTATTAGCTTGTCAGATTCGTTGCTCATAACACTGAATTGTCTTTACATTACGTATACGATTTTTTGGAAAATTGATGTGTTGTCTATCTTTTTATATGTATTTACACAATGTATAGTTAGTTACCTGTAGAAATGTGTTATTCTTAAGTGATGTGCTCTCATCATTACACATGTTGTCAAGTGGATTTTTTTAAAAAAATATGATATTATTCATAAAAAATTATGAAAACAGTGTCCAAAATAATTAAATTAGTATACAAGTAAGACACTGATATTTTTTTATTTTTTTTTCATGACTTAGATAGAATTATGGAAAAATTATTCGTAACTACCTACTCACAAAAAAAAATTTACGAACCAAGGTCACAAATTTACGGGCCCAGTGATGCACTGTCACCGTCGGTGTTGCAATTCACCTTGTGACCAAAAAACCATGAACCCGACCTAATAATCTCAACCCTAGTGCCGGTTCATGTTTCATACACGTGAGTTGCAGCCTATAATTCAAATTGAGGACGAATATGTGGAGTTAGCTTATCTTTGAAGGATGCGATAACTTTGAAAAAAAATTGTGGAATTTTTAAAAACCTTTTCAAAAAATAGTGGTAAATATATGTTTAATTTAAAATTGCCAAACTCAATGTTAACTTAGAGAGTTGTAAGGCAAATTTTTCTACATTAGTTCCTTAATTACACGTAATTACTTATTCAAAATGAATTTTGATCAGCGAAAAACGATTGATTTATCCACTGTCCCATTATTAAAGGAGAAAAAAGACGCTCACAGACTTAACATATTTGCAACCCAAACACATCCGTCACAAACTAATCTTCCTATTTTGTTAATTTCAATACACTTAAGACCCTAATCACATTCGTAGACTACTGAAATAAAAAGGTAACTAAATAGTGACTACCCACTAACTAATTAACGTTGGGAGAGAGTTTTTTTTAGATCCTATTCTAAATCCTATTCTATTACATCAGAAATACTGGACTTCACCCCATCTCATCCCACCTCAATGCCACTGGACCAAATAGTCTCGGGCACGTTGGGAGGGAGAGAGTTGTTAGAGCGAGAGAGGGGTTAAAGATGGTACACTTAATAACACCTAACCACACCCTTTTGGGCTAATCAAATAAAAAGCCACACGACACCTCAGAATTTTTTTTGTGTTCCAACCATGGTGAATAGGAGTTATCCGAATGGTAAAAATATTTAGATCTTTTAAGGACTTTTCGGATTCCAGATTTGCAAAAGGAAACCATTTTAACTTAATAATGTAATTTATATCTAGTGTTATTTAGACACAAATTATGTGTTTCACTGAGTTTAAACTCGAAATTTGCTAATTTAATCTAGACTAATGCTCAGCTCACTGGTTAACGAAAGTGCTTCTTCGTAGAATAAATAAATAAATAAATGAAGTTGCCATGTTGATGCTCCAACCTTGGCACCTATAAAAATACCCAGTTCCCCCATTGGTTATCATCACCAACCAACCAACCAAACCACTCCCAACACACTGAGATGGCTGCTCGTACCCTACCACCTATGGTTTTCCTCCTCCTTGCAACTTCCATTATCGTCTCCGAGAACACCGTAACTGCTGAGCTACCCGACCTTCTCAGATCGGTCGGAGGTTTAGCTAGTGACCTCGGAACCATGGTCGGATCTCTCAGAGAGGAAACGACACAATTGCTGGAAGCGGTCGGGGCAAGTTCACGACGTTCTCAGTTAATGCCTGTGAGGTACTCCTATGCGGATATTATGAACATCACTAAAGGTTTTAGTGAAAAAATAGGCCAAGGAGGGTATAGCTGTGTCTACAAGGGAAAACTTTATAGTGGTCAACTTGTAGCTGTGAAGATGCTAAGAAAGGTCGATGAGGATGATAAGGATTTCATCAATGAGGTTGCAACTATTGGAAGAGTCCATCATTACAATGTGGTGCGTCTAATTGGATTTTGTGCAGAGGGATCAAATCGTGCTCTTGTTTATCCTTTCATGCCGAATGGGTCGCTTGACAAGTACATATTATCTAAAGATAGAGATAATATGAATAACAAGCATGTGATTAGTGACGAAAAAATGTATGAGATTGTATTGGGAGTAGCTCGTGGCATTGAGTATCTACATCAAGGTTGTGACATGCAAATCTTACATTTTGATATAAAGCCCCATAACATTCTTCTAGATGAGAATTTCGTGCCTAAAGTAGCAGATTTTGGCTTACCAAAATTGTCTCCAACAAACAAGACAATCATAAAATGTACAATAGGTTATATGGCTCCGGAAATTTCTTACAAGAGTATTAGAGTCATATCCGACAAAGTTGACGTGTATAGTTTTGGAAGGATGTTGATCGAGATGGCAACAAGGAACATGAATGGCAGTTCGTTGGCCGAGAATTCTAGCCAAATTTTCTTGCCATCTTGGCTAGATGACGCATTCGAGGAAGAGGAGATAAGAAAGAAGATGATAGTGGTGGGACTTTGGTGTGTGCAATTGAGCCCAGTTGATCGTCCTTCGATGCACAAAGTCATCGAGATGCTTCAAGGAGGACTTAATGCCCTCCAATTGCCTCCAAAGCCGTCCTTTGCTCCAATATTCTTACCAACGAATATGGCAAGACATGTCAACCGGAATTACCAGCACAAGTGGGGATACAACTTCATTTTCAAAAACCAGTGAGTTGGATGAATTTTTAGGCACCTACTCCCATGATTAAGTGGAATGACAGATTTTTCAAATTAACATGTCCAGGGCACATAGTCATATTGAATTAATAAGTTAAGTTCGAGTCATATGATAACTTTGAAAATGGCAAAAAAATTAACAAAAATTTAAGACTATCGTATTTTTAAGGTACTCAAATTCGAAACTTAATTAACTTACAACTATGTTCGTTTATAAAGTTTTTATACATTTCAACATTTGAAGAATCTGACATTGACTGGTATTTTATGTGCATAATAATATTTCTTTGTGGAAGCAGTCGGAGCAAGTTCACGAAGTGGATCTCCAAATTGAAGGGATTATTTCCCAGCGTTGTCGGATCATATGCCACATAGGGAGGGTTGGACCAAGCCAGTTCATATCTCAAGTCTGATCCAAATTTACGAGTGGCGGGTTCGGTGTCCTGAAGTAACATTTATGGAAATAACAGTTAAAACGGTTGAGATCTTTGAATGATGCACGATGCGTGTCTGTTTCCCACACATTATATGCTAACTCCCGGGTTGGTTATTGAGTTCTCTACCGTTCTTGTTACTGAATTTTTATTCTCTAGTTTAATGTAACTTTATTCAATAATTTGTAATTTTATGTGAGCAAAGTACGAAAGTTCACAAAAATTAAACAAATTTCGCCTAAGAATACGTCAAAAAAATTGCAAAAACTATGTTAAGCTTGTCGCTGGATGATCTTCGGGTAGATTTACGTCTACCTATTGTTTATTAAAGGTGTCCAGTAAGCCAACCGATTTGACGACAGAATTATTAATGTACGGTAGTCTTTTTGGGACAAGAATGGTAGTTATTGGGAGTTGCATGCATTAAGCACAGGATAACAATCACTTTTTTATATAAATAGATTTCTTTGATGATCATGATTCTAATCGCTCATTTCTTACTTCATCCTTCCTTATACTATTATAGTAAAAGCGCTATGGTAGATAACCATGACATTTGAAAATAAAGAAATTTTGATACAACTATTAAATAGTTAGGATACTAAAATGTAGATGACTAACAAATATTTAAATCAATTAATAAAAGAATTATTCTAAAATTTAAGCCACCTCTTTGAATATCATGTTCTTCTGAACGATGTCATAAGAAATTAGTTGGGTGCCCTTAGCATCGAATTATCCGTCTATATAGTTTCAAACCTCAAAAGGAAGTAAGGTCACATGGTAGAACACTCAAATCATCTCTGTCAAATAGAAGTGTCGACATGTGAATCCTCACCAATTACAAAACTCAAAAATACTTGAAGCTATGACGAAAAATATAATTGAAGCAAAATAACGATGGAGATGGTTGTTGAGATTAGTGCATCAAAAGTCGCGGATATAAGAAACTTATTACACGTATTTATTCAAAATAAAGTTTTCCCAGCAAAAAGGAGTTGATTTTCCCACTATTAAAAGGAGAAAAAAGAAACATACAGACTAACAGATTAGCAATCCAAGCACATTCGTAACAAACTAGTCATCAATGTATCTGCAGACGAAGCTATCAGGTTGGAACTCCCACCGCGCGACATACCTGGAGTCGGAATCATAGTCCCAGGGGTTGGAATCATAGTGCCAATGAGGGATGATGAATTACTGTACGAGGCGCTGGTTGTGTTGGTTCGCAGCACGCTTGATAAGATTGCTCATACGAGCCTCCAAGGTATTCATATTCATATACTCCTCCTTCAGTGGAAGAACCAACATAGGTGAACAGAGAATCCATGATGAAACAAAAAGGTATAGAAGACAGTATTAAACATGATAAAGGCTAAGATGAAGCAGCACAGAGCAATTGAGAAGGAACACAGCCATATTTTTTAAGCCTTCCTTTCATCTGATCATCTACTCAGAAATCAAGTGGCCATTCAACACACATGAATTTGGTCGAGCGAAAGAAAGGTTCAAACCGTGTTTGGAGCATATCTAAACAAACCCTCCTCTATGCGTCTGGCAAAATCTTTACATCTCTGTTTCTGTATCTCGTCAGGATTGGGCTGACGCTGCATTATGACCGAAAAACTAGAAAGGAAAGGAAACAAGGATCAGAGACAAATACGCACATTAAATCAGTGCAGCAAAACTCAATATATGGAAAATACATTATGGGTAAAAGTAATGCATTTAGCAAATCCATTTTGCTATTCATAACTGTTAAAAACTACAATGCTGTGCCATGTTACCATGAATCAGCATCCTCATAGCACGATATTGACATAAAAGAAAGGTTCTTCAACAGGACATAAGTAGCACACAGATACGGAGAACGAGGTCCAAGAAGAAAGAAGATATAAAGAACTTTGGACAACAGCTTGGCCAATGCTGGAAACGATATTTTTTTACGAAATAAACTTAAAAGTCTTAAACCATCCAGAAGTGCTCTCAGATAATTTTCCATCAGCAACTGCACCAGCTTTGGAAATAGATGCACGCTTCCCAATTA
>SOPF01027591.1:0-11447 GCA_012979155.1 Hypericum perforatum
TGATGATGTCCATATGTTGCTTGTGGGGCTTGCTGATCATTGTCATTTTGGAATCTCTAGTAATAGATAATACTGGCTCTCTAGCTTAACTCTGCATTTCTTCTGATCTTTCTATTAAATACTCTATCCATTCGTTAAATCTTTATTGGGGAGGCAAGAGCTGCAAACACAAGTGTGATAGATGCGACTTTGTTGTGTTCAATATTTCTATATTCTCTTTCCAATCTTCCGAAGTTAACATATTTCCCTTTTTGTTTAATAGATCTTACTATCTGCCAGAACCATGTATACTAATCTCTCAAAGCTTGCTTTAGCACTGGAAAAGGTATAGCTCTACGCCTGTCTTTTTGTTTGGGGAATCCATCGACTTTCCTTGTTTTTATCAGCTGGACCTGTTATCTTACGTCTGTAAGATTCCCGACTCCCATGGGTGGGATTGGGAGTTGTCTTTTATTTACAACTTGTACATTCCCTGTTCCAGAACTTGTTGGTAACATCAACGTTGACTGTCTGTACCGATCCCTATCCTCAAACCCTGCGAAGGGCGGGTGAGCCCGAGAAGTTGAGCGAAGAGACACAATTGCCTTCTGTTTCGGTGGAAAATGGTGTGGAACCCGTGGCGGCAGACAGGGATGAAATAATGGCCGAGGTGGAGGAGGGTGATATTGATGACAGTATGACCATTGACATGGAAGCTTTCGAAGACATAGTTGTAGCGTCAGACGCAAATGCTATGCCAACTGGTAACTCTTGAGACAGTCCAGTCCACGACTCCTTCCGAGCTCATCAGCACGCATGTTGGCTCCGTGCTCAAGTAAATGACGGTGCGCCTGAATGCTGCATGCATTTAGTAGTAATTTTCCTCTATTACCAGAGTCTGCAGCCTCACCCTGTTTGATGAATACCGAGACATTCTGCTTTGTGGAATGAGTGTAACTTAAAATGGAATGAATGAATTGTGTTGCTTTATATGTTATGTTCGTGGAAATGATTCTTGGGAAAAGTAAAAAAAATTACAAAATAAGTCATGTATTTCGCGGTTTTTGACATATGATCATGTATTTCAAAAACGACTAAAACAGTCCTGACGTTAGTTTCGGAGTATCACTTTTAGGCTCGGGAGTCTTTACGAGCCTAAACTCGACCCGAACCTCAAAACTACGTTGTTTTGAGGCCGAGGTGGCTGCCACCTATTAAATTTTTTGCCTCATTTTTATTATCATTTTAGTCCCTTACTTGTTTGAAAATTTCAAAAACACTCTTTCTCTCTCCTCTTTTCATCATCTTCTTCCTCTCTCTCTCTCCACCCTTCCCCCACCTCCTCCCACCTAACCGTCTTGGCTCGCTCCAAATCGGATCCAAGAACCTCGTCGAAACCCTCCCGGCGTCCCTCGTCCACCAACCCAACCAAATCAAAATCCTCATTGCAAAAGGGGCGCGGGTACTCTACCCTCAACTCATCGTCCTCATCCACTTCCACGAAATCTGTACAAAGATCTATTCCCCACAGTTGGGTACCCAAACACCATTATTCCAATCACCCATTAAAATCCAACAATCAAAATCCAAACTTGACACAAATTAACCCTAAAAATTAGGTCTTTGAAACTTACCGGAGAGAGCCCAAAACGCTGACTTGTAGCTCTTGGAAGAGGAAGAAGATAAAAGCCCACCAAAAGTCCATTTATCATCTTCCATAGTCTTTAAATCGAATACCTCGTCATTGCCAATGAAATTGAACAAACCGTTGCCGGTGTTGAAATCACTATACAAGGGGGATCGTTTGGAATCACGATATAAAAGGGGGGGAAGGTCAAAAGGGGAGAGATTATTCGAGATCGCTGAGCGGCACCGTCCACATCGGATTCTTCGAGATCGCTGAGCAAATCGCCTATGCACAGGAGTGGGCCCCCACCCCTTTCATTGCCAATTAATTCTTCTTTCTTCTCCACTCGTTCTCTAGGGGACGGTGATAATTTTTTTTCTTTTATTTTTATTTTTGTAGTTGGGTGGAGAGGATGTATTTGAAAAATCATATAAAAGAATGGGATTGAAAGTGATATTAAGTTGTAGCCAAATCATATTCCAACCGGAATAAATTACATCTGACCCCCTGTAGTTTGGCATATTTAAGGCTCGCCCTCCCGTTTTTTGCAAACCGATTAAAAAACCTTTACTGTGCAAACTAATTGTATAATTTCCCCCCTCTCGCCGGAATCGACATTTTTTCCGACGAGAAGGCACGGGAAAAGACTAAAATGCTCTTACATAAAAAACAAAAAAATTAAAGAATTTCCTCCTCTTTTCTCTTCCCTTCTCCTCTGTCTCCTCCTTCCTCACTCCTATCCTTCTCCTCCTCCTATCGAACATTACCTTTTCAAATTCCCCCAAATCGGAAGACTAAACCCTAATTTATCAAGTTAAAAATCAAGTAAATAGTGCTGCAAATAATCACCGAACCTAAACTGCTACTTGGAGACGGTTGCCTCCTATGGAGTCTTGGCAACGATGGAGAGTCCGTGGAGGCCGGACTGGAGCTCATTAGCGAGCACGTACCAGACCAGATGACATTGTGGAAGGCGTACTTCTTGGCCTCCTTGACGGCTTTGTCGCTCTAGGAACCGGTGACAACGTAGTCGACGGGATCCGAGAAGGAGGAGCAGAGGTTGAGGGGGATTGTGGCGAACTGGGTGGTGGCGCCACCCTAGAGAAAGAGCATGTCGTGGGTATCCTCGAGGATGCCGAGTAGGGTGCGGAGGTCGGATTCGGCCTTCTGGATAATGGAGGTGAACTCCTTCCCACGGTGGCTCATCTCTAACAAGGCCTGTGGCAGGCCCTGTCGCAAAGTTGAACATGCAGCCGTAGTCGTCTTCCTCGTGGAGGTGGTTGTGGGTTTGGGTTGGGGACTGGTCGGAGGAGGCCTCGGAACGCTCTCAGATTCGATTGGGTTTGGTGGGTTTTCGGTTCAGAGGGGTTTGGTCTGAGGGGGGATGAAAGCAGCTCCCGTCGTTCGATGAGGGGAGCTAACATTGGGCGGGGACGGGGGACAAGCTTGGCATCGACCCGACAATGAGCCGGGGTGGGGGCGACGTCGTGTTTGGTTCTGTGTCTGGGATTTAGTTTTTTTTGTTTGATTTAGTTTTTTTTTGTTTTTTTGTTTTTTTAGTAAAAGGACATGTTAGTCTTTTCCCGTGCCTTCTCGCTGGAAAAAATGCCGATTCCGACGAAGGGGGAAAATTGTATAATTAGTTTGCACAGTAGGGGTTTTTTAATCGGTTTGCAAAAAATGGGGGGCGAGCCTTAAATATGCCAAACTACAGGGGGCCAGATGTAATTTACCCTTTAAAATAATGACGTGGATATCCACCTCGGCTTCAAAACTATGTCATTTTATGGTTCGAGGCAAGTTTAGGCTCGTAAAGGCCCCGAGCCTAAAAGTGATACTCCGAAGTTAACGTTAGGACTTTTTTAGTCATTTTTGAAGTACATGATCATATGTCAAAAAGTGCGAAACCACAAGACTTATTTTGTACTTTTCCCATGATTCTTTGATATGCTTCTCTGCCTGGTTTTCTTGATGGAGAATAGGCATATAAAAGTTACTGCCTAGCACGAGGGCGTGCCATTTGTCAGATCTCCAGCTAACCTGCCATCCCTGATTAGTGCGTGCATTTCATACGTCAAAGATGTCACGCATTCCCCAAGTAGTCTAACTCTCATACCCTGGATTAGTAGAGACCAAATTTTGTCCAACACTTGCAAATCCAAGATAATCTTGGTGTACAAGCAAACATGTATAGAATGAGAAACAAAGGGGAAAATTGGAAAGGATATTACGTCATATGAACAATTAATTTATTAATTTTCTATTTAAACAAATATCAACATGCTTTTTAGTATTTTAAACTTAAAAAATATTTTTTGATAGAAAAAATATTTAACTAATTATTAAATATTCTAAATATTTTTAATGTTTGAATATATCATTTGATATAATAGAAAATCATTTAATATAACTAAATAAATTATTTAATATAATCAGATAAATTATTTGATATAACTAATAAACCATATAACAATAATTATGTAAATTATATTTAATATAATCATATATACTATTTAAAACTATGTTTGACTAAATTTATTTTTAAAAATTTCAAATTAATATTATCAAATTGATTATTTAACATATCATATCATTTCATATAAGATGATAATCTATTTGATATCATGAAATAGAATATTTGAAATTATTGGGCAAACTATTTAATATAATTGGATAAACTATTTGATATATATATATATATATAAGTAAACCATGTAATGCAACAAGGTAAACAATTTTAACATCGACTAAATTAATCTAAAAAAATCATAATTAATATTATCCAACTAATTACTTATCACGACATACAATTTCATATAACTGGATAAATATTTTTTTATAAAACATATATTTTGATATAATTAATAAACTATTTGATATAACTTGATAAACTATTTATTATAATTAGATAAACTATTAGATACAATTGAGTAAATCATTATATATAATCATGTAAACAATTTTATATAAATGAAAAAATTATTTGAACATATATTTAACTAAATTCATGTGAAAACTCCTAATTAATATTATCAAATTAATTATTTAACATGAGATATCATTTTATATAAAAGAGTATACTATTTTGCATTGGTTGCTAGATAACGATGTCCACCTGGAGTTATCCGAACCTCAACACTGAGTTACTGAGACAACGTGTGTTGATGAGGCATTTACCACCATGGATACTCAAGGATGACATGTATGTGATAACTGAACACATCAACGTAATGTATAAAGATATGCAAGAGGCCATTTGGTTTGTAGCTTACATTTTTTGGGAGGATTGGCGAGCAATGTTTTGTGACTTGCTGACGACCCTTAAAATCGAAAAGGACATGAGTATTTTTTTTGGAATCCCCTAGTCTACAACCATAAGGTTCTCTTGTCATGTTTTTGAAACATTTAGGGTACAAATGCTTCTTAAGGGAGATGTGTCTCCTTACTGTGTTGAAGTTGAGAAGTAGATCCTTCAGTCTTGTTCAAATGGATTTGGACTCAACTCGATTTCCTGTGGTGAACCTTGGGAGTTCAACCATTGTATGTTCAAATGTCATCTTGTTAAAGTTTGATGAAACTGATCCAGAGATGGATCTAGATTCTCAGACTTGAACTTCATGACACTCTTCTAGGATTTGATGTGTGATTAGGTTTGCCTTGTCTAGTATTTTCCCCTTGTACATACGCTATTTTAAGGGATCACTCTTTTGTACAATAGGTTGTGTACCTTTATCTGAGTATGTTTGAACTTTTGTTTGTGCAATCTCAGATATGTACAAAAAAGTTTGTCATGCAAATGAATAAAATGAGTTTGTTTATTTGCATCTACTTGAGTTTACTATATGTGTTCTTTGAATGACCTTGGTTTGAGATTAACTCTTGAATGGTAATGAGAATCACGCTAGCGACTCACTTCAATTTTGAGACTAGTCAAAGACCTTAAGTCATTAAAGTTGTACAAATTTAGTAAACTG
The DNA here is from genome assembly GCA_012979155.1 of Hypericum perforatum. Classification (NCBI taxonomy): domain Eukaryota; kingdom Viridiplantae; phylum Streptophyta; class Magnoliopsida; order Malpighiales; family Hypericaceae; genus Hypericum; species Hypericum perforatum. Next base: position 5,581 of record SOPF01027591.1, read on the forward strand.
GTGGTTCATATTGCTAAATCAAATTTATGATGTGTTCTTGTATTTTAAATTCCTTATAGAGATGTGAGTTTCCTCTAGAACTATAGTTACTAAGTTGAACCATGAGCTTAAACTCAATAGTGACAATTATGACAACTATAGCATGAAAATCCAGTATGTGCTCATAGAACAAAAGATTTTTGAGCTAGTATTTATGATTATGTAGAGCCTGATGAAGGCAACACTGCATAATATAGGCGTGTATGTAAAGCCTATGTTGTTTGGAAAAGAAAGGACTATATTGCACCTTTGATATTGCTAAGTTCCATGCTGGATGACCTCACAAGGCAATTTCATGTTTATGAGAACGTGAAAGAACTTTGGTAAAAATAATAAATGTCAAGATTAAGTTGATAATTTGTCATCACGTCTAGTGAGCGTGTAAAAAAAATGGCACCGTCACAACCTAGATGCCATGCTAAGTGGAAAATTTAACCAAGTCATTCGAGATAGACCGTATGCTCTAAAAGATTTAAACTATAAGGATCGAATTACCAAATTAGAACCACACTGTTAGAACACGAAATCGGTGAAATCACAAATAAGTAAAATATATATTTTTTCCTTTAATATTTGATATGTGTCATCGGTCCACTTGATATTAAATTAAATTTTTACAAGGGAGGGCCCATCATAGTCGCCCATGCGTTGCAGCTCGGGCCCGGTGCACCCTCCAATTTTTGTCTAAAAATAATTAACTCAAATTTGGGATAAATTTATGTCATTCAGTATAAATCATTTTCAAAATTTCAAAGTATTAGTGTGTAAATATATCAAATTACAAAATATTAAATTAAATTTTTTCATAGAATAAATGAGAGAAATTGGATTATTGTCGTTGATGTGCGTGTAAATGGACACACATCTACTTATGTTTTGTGCGTACTTTGTTCGTGTTTTGATTCCATTTCGTCGTATGTAGTAATAGGTTTTAATGCATTTTGTGTTTATGTTGAAGAGCGGGAAAGCTGTCGGAATTTGGTTATTTTATAGGTGTCCGGTGAAGATTGACAAAGTGGCGAGAAGTGGTGTGATTTCAGATAGAATGGACGAAGTTCTGAAGGTGCTTTGAAGACGAGTGTTGAACGGCTAGCACCTGCTGGGTTTGGCCAGCGCCCATTGGGTGGACTGAGAAGAAAATATTCAGCCTGTTTAGTCGATTTTGGACTTTTCTCTTTTAGGTTTTCTTTTCCTTTGGACTATATAAGGTCTTGGAAACTGAAATTTTGGGGACTCTTGAACATTTTCACGCAAGATTCAAACCCTAGTTTTCTCTTCATCTTGTTCGCTTTTGAATTGGAGAATTGTAATTGACGATTCGGATTAATCAATCAATGAGGTATTTTCGTAACTCGTGGTCAGGTGTTGTCTTTTCATTCATCTACTTGATCATTGATTGCTTGGTTGATTCGTGTTGTGTGTTCGTGTGTTAAGAGTGACGACCTTAATTCGTAACACAGATTACGTTCTCATCTTCTTTATTCTGTTAAATTAATTGATCGTTGTGCGAATTAAGGGTTGACAGCCTTAGGTTTATTCTGCAATTCATAGTAATTAATCACAACCAATCATTTGAATTGAATTGCTTAAATTAAAGTTGAGAATTCATAATCCGGTAATTAGAGAATTGATCCATCTGTCCCTGTAGAGACGATCTTACTTATCTTTATATTACTTGTGCGATTCTGTTCTCTTGCACGCATTTTTAACCCAATATTTATCGCATCAAGTTTTTGGCGCTGTTACCGGGGACAGATTTAATCAATCTGTCTTTAATATTGGATACAATTTTCTCGATCTTGAGACTAAGCTTCTTACACGTTTGTTATTCATCACTACACTTGATCCTCTTTGTTGAGTTTTGCAGTTAGTGAGAGTGCAGGAGGTGTATGCCATACACCCGTTCTAACAATCAACATCTTCTTGAGTACGATCCTAAAATTGAACGAACTTTTTGCTCTAGAAGATGGGATCGACACAAAGAAGAGATGGTAGATCAGAACTGGGTAATCAATGTTCCCGTGAACAACAATAGGAGAAGGTAGACACTCCATAGGCTGGTTGACTTCAACCTAGTATTGAATATCCAACTATGGAGGCCAACAATTTTGAGATCAAGTCTGGCCTCATTAATCAGGTTCATGAAGATCAGTTTCGAAGACCATTGCGAGACAGTCAAGTACAATGGAGTCTCAGATGATGCCTTCAAGTTGCGACTGTTTAAGTATAGTTTGAAGGATGATGCTAGAGACTGGGTTGATGCATTTCTTGCAGGCACCTTTACCTCATAGGACGAGCTTGCAGACAAATTCCTAGAGAAATACTATCCGCCAGGTAAGACCACCTAACTACGCAATAAAATTTCGCAGTTCAAGCAATAGGGTGGCGAGTCTCTTCATGAAGCATGGTGCACTACAAGAAGCTACTTTGCGATTGTCCACACTACCAGATTCCGGAGTGGATGCTCATCTAAATATTTTACAACGGGTGTGAATCACAAGTTTGAATCAGCTTGGATGCAGCAGCTAGAAGTGATTTGATGGAGAAGGAAGAAACTGAAGGTCTATGCATTATTGAAGTCATGGCCACCAACAACCATGAGTGGGGAGATCAGGTGAAAAGAAAAAAAGAGGCTAGCGTACAGGACAACAGTGAGATCACTGCGCTCAAGGCACAGGTGGCAACTCTCACACAGATAATTTAAGCCTCATATGCACCACCTACCACACTTGCTCATGTCTGCGAGATCTATATTGGACCTCATATTACTGATAATTGTTCTTTATTGGCTGAATCTATGAATTATGTTGGTAATACGAACAAGAATAATGATCCATATTTTGCCACGTATAACCCGGGTTGGAAAAACTACCCAAATTTTTCGTGGAGAAACAATGCAGGACAGCTGGTACCTCAGTAACCCAACCTCTCTGTGGCTGCTAACAATGCTCAAGGTCCTCTGCCACAGCAACCTCAGATGTACCAACAGAAGTGGCTGAAACAAACACCACCCCAACAAGATCGGAGGAATGAGGACAAGTTGAGAAAGCAAGTTCTCAGTCATGAGGCCACGATCAGAAATCTAGAGATTCAGATAGGCCAGCTCGCACTTCAGTTGAATGTAAGGCAACCGAACACACTCCCAAGCAACACGAAAACCTCTCCTACCCAGCAAGAACACTGTAAGGCGATTACAACCAGAAGTGGATTAGACTTAGCAAAGAATGCTACCAGCTCAACATCAAAACCGTTAGGAAAACCAGTGAGTGAAGAAGAAGAACTTCGGGTAGCTCCTATAGTAGCAGAAAAAGACAAGTCTACCATAGAAACTATCAAGCCAGTATAAGAGAGAAGATACCCTCCACCACCATTCCCTCAAAGAGTAAACAAGCAGGAATCTCATCCTAGTTATCAGAAATTCCTAGAGTTATTCAAGAATCTGCACATCAACATCCCATTTCTTGATGTATTTGAGCAGATGCCTACGTATAGAAACTGGATCAAGGAGTTCATCTCGAAGAAAAAGAGCATTGATGACTTTTAGGTTATACCTTTGACTAGGGGGTGCATGGCAGTTCTGAGCCAGGATCTTCCTCAGAAGATGAAGGATCCCGGTAGTTTTACCATTCCATGCACAATTGGAGATCAAATTTTCAAGAAGGCACTAATTGATCTGGGCTCCAGCATAAATCTCATGCCATATTCTATATTCTGAAAGCTTAGATTGGGGGATATTCTATAGTCTACATACATAATTCTTCAACTTGTAGATAGATCAGTGGCTAGACCCAAGGGGATTATAGAGAATGTGTTAGTGAAGGTTGACACATTGATCTTTCCAGTGGATTTCATTGTTATGGAGATGGAAGAGGATCGCGACACTCCATTACTCCTAGGCCAACCATTTCTCGCTACAGGAAAGATGAGTATTGATGTGGAGAATGGAGGATTGCAATTTAAGGTCTGTGATGATAATGTCATGTTCAATGTCTTCGATGCTGCCAAGTATCCTTATGTCGATGATGACTACTACAGGAGTGATGTGATAGATAAGATTGTGAGTAGTTTAGAGGCTTCCATCGAAAGCAACTAGGAAGTAATACAGAAATCTGAATAAGAAAAGGCTGAGCTTGAATTAATAGAGCAAGTATCATGGGTACGCGTAACAGAATTGCTAGAGCTGAACAACATACCAAGAGCAAAGTTGCAAGCATCTATCCTCGCACCATCAGAACTGGAGCTTAAACCGCTACCTGGTCATCTCAAGTATGCCTACCTATGTGAGGGTAATCAACTTTCTGTAATTATCTCTGCATCTTTGACACATGAACAGGAAGAACAGCTCCTCAAGGTGATTGGAAGGCATAAGGAAGCACTAGGATGGACACTTAGCAATGTGAAAGGTATTAGTCCATCTCTCTACCAACATAAGATTATTCTGGAGGAGGATTTTACACCATCAGTGGAAGCCTTGCGAAGGCTTAACCCAAAGTTAAAGGAGGTAGTCCGGAAAGAAGTAATCAAATAGCTCAATGTAGGTATCATCTACCTAATTTTAGACTCTAAGTGGGTTAGCCCTACTCAATACGTACGTGCCAAAGAAAGGAGGGATTATAGTCGTTCTTAATGAAAACAATGAGCTCATCTTTACATAGGTAGTAGTGGGTCATCGAGTGTATATTGACTTCCAGAAGCTGAACAAGACCACTCGGAAGGATCACTTTTCACTGTCATTTATTGATCAGATGTTGGATAGACTAGTAGGTCATGCTTACTACTGCTTCCTGGATGGCTATTCTGGTTATCTTCAAATCTCTATTGCACCTAAAGATTAAGAGAAGACTACTTTTACTTGCCCATATGGTACCTTTGCTTTTCGTCGAATACCATTTGGACTCTGTAATGCATCTACCACCTTTCAACGGTGCATGATGGCAATTTTCTCTGATATGATTGAGCGTCAAATCGAGATCTTCATGGATGATTTCTCAGTCTTTGGAGATTCATTTGAAGGGTGCCTTCTGCATTTGGGTCAAATATTAGAACGCTGCAAGGAGACTAACCTGGTACTCATCTAGAAAAAATGTCACTTTATGGTTACTGAAGGAGTGGTCCTCGGCCACAAAATCTTGAGTGACGGACTAGAAGTTGATAGAGCTAAACTGGAAGTCATTGACAAGCTTCCCCCTCCACTATCAATTAAGGAAGTACGGAGTTTTTAGGCCACACTAGGTTTTACAGGTAATTTATCAAAGACTTCTCCAAGATTACAAAGCCGTTATGCAAGTTACTTGAGAAGGATGTTCCTTATGTCTTTGATGAAGAATGTAAGTCGGCCTTCAAGCATCTAAAGGAAGCACTTGTCTCTGCATCGATCATTACAGCACCTGACTGGAATCTACCATTCGAGATCTTGTACGATGTGAGTGACTATGTAGTTAGAGCTGTACTGGGTCAGAAAAAGACCATAGGATTCTATGCTATTTAGTATGCCAGCCGCACACTGGATACTACTCAAGTCAACTATGCCATTACAGAGAAGGAATTTCTAGCAGTAATCTTCTCCCTTGACAAGTTCCGTGCATATCTACTCAAAAGCAAAGTGACGGTATATACAGACTATGCAACTATACGCTACCTCTTCACTAAGAAGGATGCCAAGCCCAGGCTCATCAGATGGATCCTTCTTCTTTAAGAGTTTGACATTAAAATACATAATCGAAAGGGAGCAGACAACCCAGTGACTGATCATCTTTCGAGCCTTGAGAACCCATCGGTAACATCTTTCTCTCCCATTAATGAATCTTTCCTTGACGAACAATTGTATG
>SOPF01027592.1:0-90712 GCA_012979155.1 Hypericum perforatum
AACGTCAGAGCTAGAGTGGGGTCTAGTCATTCTAATCAATTGGAACCAAACTCCTCATTCCACCGCTCGAGTTCTTCCCACTTGCTCCTGCTTAAGCTGGGTCTAATGACGGCCATTGCCTCCCGGAAATCCTCATACCTTAAAGGTCTTACCTGGCAAGAGGTACATGATGGAAAACATTAAAGGCCGTACTTGATGCACGGATCAACATCATTATCCAAATTGAAAAATTAGAAGGCTAGGCAAATGGCAAGTTTAATCTGATGATATGAAATGTTGGTTGCAATGATAGTTATGCATAGGTCTATTGAGCAACAAATTCTCTGAAAAATAAATCTCTCACCGAGTACTCACTCCCCAGGGTGTGTGTGTATTTAATTCCACAAATTCCGTTACATTAGACTGTAACGTGTACTTGTTCCAGAGTTTTAGCGACTCTACCATGCATAAAACTTATTTTCTGCACAATACCTGATTAGCCTTGACAGTAAGAATATTTGCACCCAACTCTCTAATTGGCATCATGGCAGCTTCTTCGCACAAAGCTTGCAAATCACTTCCAGAATATCCTGATAAGGAAATAGTAGAGTATCACGCAATCTCTGTTATTGACTGCCGATACATAAAAAATTCAACTACTGTATGCTTTAGAACTGCACTATGCTATTATTACCTTCCGTGTCTCTGACAAGCCTCTCAAGGTCCCCACCTATCATGGACAGAAAAAGGTAGAGGGAGTAAAGCATAAGAGATCAGCACGACTTCCAAGATCCAAGGAAGGTATACACAGTGCTCAAGCAAAACCAAGAAGGAGCTCAGTGTGTGTGTGAGTGATAGTTCTCTTTCTTTATATGCAATAAGGCCTATAAGAACAAAACTAGCAGTTGCTCGATAATCGATACTTTACAATCTACAGTTTCTCTTGCAAAACCTATCTATCCTAGATGTTCTAATGCAATCTGAAGAAAGCAGCGGCAAAGTGAAAAAATACAAAAATATTTACAACTTGCATACTTCTGAAGCCTAGAATAAATAACATAAAATATTAAGAAAAGTAAATGCAGAAACTGAGCAAATTACACACCAGGGAGGGAAAATGCTTGGCCCTTGAGTTTGTGTTTAAAAAGAACCCTTCTGACATCTGCATCTGGCAAAGGTACGTAAATTCTCTTCACCTGAGTCAAGGTTTTGCTTGACATCAGTCAGACAGGAACAGAAGCTCAAGAACAATTCAAATTAAATTGAACTCGCCGAAACTTGGAGATGACAGCACAGATTTACATGCAATGAAGAGTTATTATTAGGTCAGATTTTCTTTTGGACAAACCCAAAACTAGAGAAGCTGTGAAAGAAGCAAGGCAAATCTCCAGGCACAAATTGAGCTTTATATACTCCCATTGAAATAGGTGATCTTGTAGGAATTATTTTTGAGTGAAAGCAGAGAACTGAGAACATAAGAGGCAAAAGAATGAGCCAAGGTCTTGGGGAAAATGTATTTCCGCAAAACGTGACAAGGTGTTTTGCAAATTTATTTGAAAATAGAAAAGGTGAAAGAAATGATAATTAAACTTGCTGCTGAATTTAAAACTAATCTATTGCCAAAAGAAATTAAGAAGTAATCAATCGATGGAATGTAAGACCTTCAGCCCAAATATTTTTCGGCCCAAATATTTTAGTGTCAAGATCGACAGAAGCATACTAACCAATCTCCGAAGAACTGCATCATCTAACTCTTGTGGCTTGTTGGTAGCACCTAAACCATAAATGAAACAAAATTATTTGTTTGATATATACTAACATCAGGGTAAGAAATGGTTCGACATCGACTGTATGTATTGACAGCCTGCAACTAAGGCAATGTTCCGGCTGCATGGGAGAAATTGACATGAATACTTGACACTTACCGATCACAATCACAAGATCATTAGAATTGGAGGTCACTCCATCAAATTGTATAAGGAACTCTGACTTTAACCTTCTACTGGCGTCATTTTCATTTGACATCCTTGTTGACAAGATACTATCAATCTGTTAAAATTCCACACAATGACTCACAGATGTGAAAACATGAGGGACACTATGTATCACGATAGCAACCAAAACGAAGTATAGACTAGAAACACTCTCTGCACAAGTAATAGGAAAAAATGGGGGTAAGCTTAGTCCACAAACAAATTTGAGTACTTAACAAGAATCACATAGTGAAATGGGATAAAAAGGATTCCAGGTAGCAACTCAAATAGCCATTGTAATAATATTGTTATCAACAGCTGAACTCCCAAATAGATCTCCTACACTGAGTCGAATGTTCTTCACATTCAACAAAACATTTAGACAGATGTATGGAATGAGATATGCAGTTCACCAACTGAATGGCATTTAAATAAACTATATACTAGTAGCAACGTACTTCATCCATAAATATTACAGATGGCTGTCTGGAAACAGCAACTGCAAAGAGAGTGCGAACAAGCTTCTCAGCCTCCCCGACCTAATACAGGAAACAATTAGAATTAACAGACAGATGTCTTCAACAGATACAAAATTAAAAGCAAAGAATGCTCTACTTCATTCACAGTCTAAAATGAGGAATGAAGCACACACCCATTTTGATGTTAGGGAAGATGCAGAAACATTAAAGAATGTCGCCTCTGACTCTGATGCAACTGCTTTGGCAAGCATAGTTTTTCCATTGCCAGGAGGACCAAACAGAAGCAGGCCTGATAAACAAGGAACGGTTCATGGGGAAAATGGAAAAGGCTTTGAAGCCGATTTAGTCCTCTACAAGGAAAAGATCCAATCATTACCTCTAGCTGGCCTCCTAAGACCAGTAAATAAGTCTCTTCTCTTTGTTGGCAATATCACCATTTCCATTAAACTCTGTTTTGCCTTGTTAAGACCAGCTACCCCACGACAGAAACACAACAACCACTTTTGAGATTCACCAATGTAAAGAAAATAACTAAAACACCAGAATCTGGGGATAAAAGTTGCTTACCAACATCATCCCACTTGACAGATGGACTTCTATCCACAATGGTTGTATTTATGATCTCTTCCAAATTTGCTTCATAACCCTTGCCAGAGTCTCTAAGTGATTTTGAGCTTCCACCTTTATCAGCTTGATTACCGACTGCTATACTCTTTGCATAATTCTGCTGTGTCTTCCGAGAAAGATCTTGTGTAGTGTTAGATGTGGATAGCGAAGCTGCAGTAGTATGCGTACGAGTTAAGGTATTCTGCACATTTTGGGAAAGAAATTCGTACATATAACCATGTGATCAGGAAAAGTTAGTAAACTCTGAAACTGAGATTTTTGGAAAAGCTAGACAACTTTAAGAAAGAAAACGACAACACGATAAGGGTAGGTAGACATCATCTAGTCCTCGAAAACGGTCTTGCAACACGGCTCTTTATAAATTAAATATATACTTGACTATAGATACTAAAAACGGAGGTATTCATTTACTTCAAAAATACGCTAAGGACATGAATAGTTTTTTTTATCATCGCATCTTAAAGGCTGTCTCGGCATGTGGACAAGCAGTTGCTAGAGCTTTTTAGTTACTACCATAAGTTGAAACTGATAGGATTCAACAATATAATGTAGGAGCACTAAAACCTAAAAGGAACAAGATATGCGACACCCACAATTAAGCTCCAAAAAGACAAAGCAGATAAGGAAAGAACATCATTATACCTTGCTCAATGTCGACAGTGTACCGCCTGAAGCATGCAAAGAAAACGCATCAGTGAATAGAAAACGAGCCATGAGACCCTCAAAATGTGTCATAAACTATAAGACGGAGTTAGTTCTCGCCTGATCGTCGATTTAAAGCTGTTAACCTCTCCGTGACTTGACCCTGCCACTTCGATATTTTCTGCCGGTACGATTTCACCTTCTCTTGTTCACTTCGATCATCGACATTCAGCAGAAACAATAACTTAAAAATCCAAAATCTACCAGCTACTTTCCGAACAAAATACAAAAACAGAAGGCTCGAGGAACTAAAATCGATACCTGGAGCTAATGTAAGAAGGAGCGGGGGTGGAGCTGGCTTCGAGAAGAATCCGCTGAGCATTCTTATAGTGCGAAACGGCGTCGTCGTGCAATCCCCATTCCTCGGCCCTAACGGCCTTCGCGATCTCCTCTTTCGCCAGGTCGAAGTAGCCTTTCAGCTTGTAGGCGGTTCGCTCGTTGGTGACGGCGTCCATGGCGGAAGCGGAGGAGGAGGATGAGCTAGGGTTTTGGAATTGGGAGATTTGGGAAGAGAGAGCCGATGAAAGAGAGTCAACTATTCCTTTGAAGAAACTCATCGTCGAGCGATACTAGCCCATCCCCCACCTTGTTCCGGAAATTTCTTTAGCGGAAGTTAACCGTTGATTTGGTACATGGTCTCTTTATATGGGTCATCGAAAATGGATTGCGTATGAAATAAATTGGTACTATATAAAATTTTAGTAGATCATATTGATATTTTTTTAGGGTATTATAATTTTTTTGTAATGTAATTTTGAGCTCCTAAAAGACTTATTTGATCCTGAGATGATTTATCTTTTTGCGAAAGATTCGAATGATTTTTCGAGCAAAAAATTGCTATGAACTTAGAAATGATGTCTTTTTGTAGTTGGTGTGACAAATCTTTAACCCAATTGTCATATTAAGTAGGCACAAATTAAAATATAAATTTTGATCTCATACTTTTTTTATATTTTTTTTAAACACTCTCACATTATCTGCTCTCCATCTCATTCTTTCCTCTCTTTTACCTAACCTCTTCCTCTCTGAAATCGGCATCTCCATTAACCTCATCTCCTGCCAACAACAAAAATTTCCTTTTCTTCTATGTTGTCATCTTGACGAGAGAGATGGCCATGCACTTGGCCCAACTTCTACGTAATTAAACTAAAGTAACTAAAACTCAAGCAATCCACCGCGCCAACCCCCATGTAATTCTAAAACCAATCGGTGATGGGATTTTTAAATTTAATCGATCAAGGAGCAATTTTGTAACCCACCCACAGTTCTTGAAGTAAAAAACCCAGTCCAAATGCAATATCAGACCATAGTATTATCGACTTAACCTAGACGGAGACAGTGACAACAAAAGAATTGGTAATCTTTGACGGTCAAGTGTTCTACGTCGAAATGATTGGAAACAACCGATTCGACGTATTGATACTTTAATTTGTACAAAACAGAATAGCAGCTTTGCGAAGATCTCATATTTTTAATTTGATATTTTAGTCCCTTAAAAATTATAAAAATAAGTAACCAAAATTAATATTTTACTTTTTGCAACTCAGCATGTCAAATGGATTAAATTATGTCATGGCATGTCCATGAGCAATAAAACGACGTTGTTTTTATGTTCGGAACAATTTTTAACTTGAAAATTTATTCGAACCTTTGTTGCAAAGAAATTAATAATATCTAGACCAAATAAATATTTTTAAGAATTCAAATTTACATCGCAAAAAATTTGTAACCTCAAAAACATTTATAAAATTTTTCCAATTTCTTTGAAAACCAAAGAGAGTGTGCCAAAAAAAAAAGAGATCTACTTTGGGGGAAATGGACATTTACCCGCTCGTTACAGAGCTTTTGGTTTGGGCCGTGCATGTATCGATTGGGCCGTGGATGTATGGGTTTCTATCTATGGCGGCAATATTACTAAAGTCTATGACCGTGCAGGTAGAAACCCATTTTACCAAATGACTCGAGTACACAAATGAACAGATCACTAGGATTTGTTTATTTTTCTGTGGCATGATTAGCTTAAATATTTTGTTTATATTATTTAGACATTAAATACTAGTTCAAATTTGAATTGCATAAAATTATTCAAAAATAATATTTCATTTTACAAATATATAACACTAACAAAAATTATCATTTTGCGAATCAAAAATATTTATAAATAATTACAAATCACATGATCAACTAAAAAATTCAAAAAGCTATAAATAATTGTAAATTACTAATTAGCCATAATCATTTCTCATTCCCAATAAAAAAAAAGTAAATAAGGGGACCATATAATTTTAATGTGTGCTAATTGGGATAGTTTCAAAAAAAATGTCTTAATAATTGTGAGTGTTGTTTTTCAAAAAAATATTTTAATAATTGCTAATTGTATGTGTCAGCGTGCCGGCTTGCCCAATGATGATCGGCCATGTGGCTTGGGGATGGCGCGTGCGTAGTGGGTAGTTTTACTTGCCTAATTAACCTAGCATCCTCGTCAGCTATTGCTTCTTCGCTTTCTTCAATAAACTTTGGGAAAAGTACAATTTTAGTACCTGTGGTTTCGCGCTTTTTGAAATATGATCCTGTACTTCAAAAACGACTAAAAAAGTCCTGACGTTAGCTTCGGAGTATCACTTTTAGTCCTTCGAACCTAAATTCGTCCCGAACCTATGGAAAATTTCTTTTTCATCCCGTTCTTTTTACATTTTAGTCCCAAATCCCAAAATTTTTTTCAATTATATTTATTATATCCTAAATTCGTCCAAAACCTATGGAATTCCGGAAATACCCCTCACCCGCTTCCAAATTTCACCAAATGCTCAACATCAAAGTCGTAGATCTAGGTCTTACGGATCCTCTCATTTTGGAATCGCTCGATTCGGAGTACGTATGCAAAAGTTATGATATTTCTACCGAAAGTCGACAAACTAAGCCTATCAATCCTAATACCAACCGAAATCACATGAAACTCAAAAATGCAAGGCTCAAATCACAAAACTCACAATACAAATGTCGTAGACGAATGTGTTGCGAACCTATCCGACTTGAAATCATCTAAATCGGAGTTCACATGAAAAAGTTACACATATTCCCCCAAAAGTCGACGAATTCAATAAAACGATTCGAACACCGATCGAAACAAAATAATCAAAGGTTGGACCAAGTAGTCACGACAAATACAAATTTAGCGAGGGTCGTAACACCTCGCCTCACAAGAGACGAGGGGAAGAAGAAGAAGAGAGTGGGATATGGGAGGCGATCGGGAGAAAGAGAGGGCGGTGGTGGAGAGGTGACGTGTTAGGATTGATAGGCTTAGTTTGTCGACTTTCGGTAGAAATATCATAACTTTCGCATACGTACTCCGAATCGAGCGATTCTAAAACGAAAGGATCCGTAAAACCTAGATCTACGACTTTGATGTTGAGCGTTTTTTGAAATTCGGAAGCGGGTGAGGGGTATTTCCGGAATTCCATAGGTTTGGGATGAATTTAGGATATAATAAATATAATTGAAAAACATTTGGGATTTGGGACTAAAATGTAAAAAAAAGGGATGAAAAAGAAATTTTCCATAGGTTCGGAACGAATTTAGGTTCGGAGGACTAAAAGTGATACTCCGAAGCTAACGTCATGACTTTTTTAGTCGTTTTTGAAGTACATGATCATATGTCAAAAAGTGCGAAACCACAGGTACTAAAATTGTACTTTTCCCATATACTTTGTAAGAGTTTTTTTATATAGATAATGGTGGATGTTCAACGAGATTAGATAATGTGTAAATGGAGAATTTACACATATAGCGTGCTCTCTATACAGGGAGAGTTTTAATCCTTGACATCTAATCTAATCTCGCTATTCAACACCTTTGATTGAAATAGCAACTAGACAAACAATTACCGACATATCATTCTTGGGGTTTCAACACCCATACTGTTCAAACGTTGTAAGAGCAGTGGCACAATATTGATGACATTTTTTATAAGTACATTTGTATCTGTAAAAAAAGGTCAAAATAAAAAATAATTATTTACGAAGCCTTGAAGTTACCACGGTATAAATGATATAAATTCAACCTAAAGTTCAAAAAAATGGAATGTAACCTAAAGTACATTGTAAGAGTGTGATTGCTCGGACCAGATGGGCCTGCTTCATAAAAATATGAGAGTAACAAGACAAGCCACAATATCATGTTGAAATTTTAAAGTAGCAAAATCTTCCTTTTTTTCTTTCCAAAAGAATCTTCCTTTTCATATTCTAATACGATAATTTTCAAATTTTCAAAAACACTATCATAGTAATTGTTATAAGTGATAAAAAATTATAGTTGTAGAGTTTGAGAATTCAAATCTTAAAAATACGCAATTGAAAGAATTATTTCTCCTCTGAGTTTAATAGTGTTCCGGTCTAGCTTAACTAAATATAGAAAAATGAAAAAAAATTCAAAAAGAGCAAGAACATTCTGAGTAGCTCACCGCAAATATAAAAATAAGTACTTCTAATCAATCAACATGTTAAATAATATTTATGGTGTTATCGTCGGACGACTGAACTATAATTTTTATGTCGTCCGATCAATAATCATACTATAGAAATTGGAGTTTGATACATGTATTATATTACATAATATGATAGTAGAAAATGAACGAGATGGATATCATCTCCAACTACTAGAATAATTTCTTATAGAGATACCTAGAACCAGCATGAGCACCCTCACCTTTTGTATATTCTATTCAACACATCGTATTCTTATCAACCTTTATGGCTACAGATACACAATTTTGCAACAGAGAAACTCGTATTGTTCTAAAACAAGACATGATTGAACATATTTGGTAAACAATTGATAACCGTAGTTAATTATGTAATTCATAATTATTTATCCTTTTCAATTTCGTAGTTGATTAGTTAATTTGGAATTCTATATATTTATAATTCAAATTCTTTATTAATATTTTTATTTTTACAAAATAATTATTTTTGTTAGTTTGAAATTAATTTTAAGTTTTTTAAATTTATTCAAAATTAAATTTAAATTTAATATAATTATCTGTATTAAAAAGAGAAAGCATAATTGATGTAAAAATTAATATAACAAAAATATACCTCCAACTATTAATATCACAAACTGAACTGACGTGACACAACCGTAGTAGGACATACCCCTAGCTGCTGAAGAGTGAGTGGTTCGATAATCAAAAGTACAAACTGCCAGTAAGAGTCCACACGTCTGTTCTCTTCTCCTTAACTTTATCTGATAACGGAAATTCTCTGTTTATGCAGCTATTAGCCTAATACCCTATGCCAAAGACTTGGGAGATTACCAGAAACTCCGGATTAGAAAAAAATAAGCCTATTCAGTGACTTTAACCCATAAATCAACGAGATCCCCAACAAAGTCTACAAGTTGATAAGGTGACTGACTCATCAACAAATCGAGCCGACGGGAATGCACCACTCACTCTCTCCGGCTGGCCCCCACACGAAACCGCGCCGCTACTCTCAGTTTTCAGCCCACATTGGTGCCTCTGCTACAGTGCCACGCCCTGGGCGCCACGTCAGCTTTTTTCTCAGCTCAGCTTTTTTAAAATTCAGCTAACTGTATCATAATTGAATATTTTTTCCGCGTAACTTTAAAAATGGTAAATTTAATTTTGAAGTGCCACATTTTGCGAAATAGAAATTTTATAAAATTCGAAATATATTACATGCGAACTTTGAAACAATTACATAAATTTAAATAGAAGAAGGTTGTATCTATTTATAGAATTTTCAAATGAATTTGGACCACACAATTTTTACATCAAATTTGGACCACACACATTTTTTTTCATCCGAAAAGTCTCGTTATTTGGATTCAAAAAATTGTATAAAATTACTAAAAAACAATAAAAAATATTTAATTGCACAAAAAAGTCAAAAACAGTAGAAAAAAATTTTACAATTTTTTTCCTAATTTTTTCGTTTTTTTTTATTTTTTTCGATTTTAAAAAAAAATAAAAAAATAAAATTATATTACCCCGGGCAACGTGGCCCAATCAGAAGGGGCCACGTCGCCCGGGGCGAGGCGCGCCCCGACTGACACCAGGGGCGCCTCGCGCCCAATCCCGGGCCGCCACATGGCATACCCGGGGCGCGTGACCACCCCGATGCGGGTGGTCTAAGGGAAATGGGCATTTGCCTGCTCGGTACGGAGCTTCTTGGTTGGGCGGTGCATGTATGGGTTTTGTCAGCTTACGTAAGATTAGCCTTTCTTTTGAGTTTTTGAATGTCTTAAGAGCCCAACAATAATTGAGCGAGCGTTATTTAATCTACATCACAAATCACAATAATATTGAGTTGACATTATTTAGCATTATTCATCAAAAAAACAATTGAGTTGACATTACATAACATTATTCTGGTTCTCTAAGGGCGGAAATTGCCCTGTTAATTTTTTTAAGCTTTATAGTAAAATGTAAAACCATTGATCACAGTTTCCCGATGCATTATAAACATATTTTATAAATTAATTATATTATTATACAAGGAAAATCAATCGTATGCGATTGCTTGTAGGAGATGGGTATGCATCTTCATAGGTAGATCAGAGTAACAAGATAAAGCACCACATCAGGCTGAAACATGAAACAAAGAAAACTCTTCATTTTCCAGAAAAGAATCTTCCGGTTCACATTCTCATACGACAACTTTAATATATATATATATATATATATATATATATATATATATATCTTCAATGGTAACAAGCTACTAATTTACCAAAATCTATGGCCGATGCCGTGCATGTATCGATTGGGCCGTGCATGTATGGGTTTCTCTCTATGGCAAATATTAGTATATTACTAAAGTCTATGGCCGATGCAGGTAGAAACCCATTTTACCAAATGACTCGAGGACACAAATGAACAGATCAGTAGGATTAGTTTATTTTTCTGTGGCATGACTTGCATAAATATTTTGTTCATATTATTTAGACATTAAATACTAGCTCAAATTTGAATTGAATAAAAGTATTCAAAAATAAAACTTAACACTATTACCTCATGCTACATATTATCGTGTCATTACCGCGCCACCGCTATAGTAGTGCACCATGTCATATTCGCGGTACACCACGTCAAATTTGTCCATGCACTTAGTTTTTAGCCTACTATCGTGCCCTCGGCATGCCATTGTTACAGTGTCTCGTTACTAGTCCACGTCAACTTTTATTTCATTTCTGATTTTTTTGCTAATATAGTTTTGAATAAATTTAAAAATATTTAAATTGATTCCAAACTAAGAAAAATTATTATTTTTCAAAATCAAAAAATATTTATAAATAATTACAAATTACATAATCAACTAAAAAATTCAAATAATTATAAATAATTACATATTAAATTACAAATTAGCCATAAATCACTTCTCATTCCAAAAAAAAGTAAATAAGACCACCATATAATTAATGTGTGCTAATTGTGAGGGTTTAAAAATATTTTAATAATTATGAATATTGTTTTTCAAAAAAATATTTTAATAATTACTAATTGTGAGTGATGTTTCGAAAAAAGTAAATAAGGCCATCAAATAATCGCGGGTGTTGTTTTAAAAAAAATTAATGACCATCATATAATTAATGTGAACTAATTATGAAAATTTCAAAACAAAATTATTACTCACAATTTAGGGTTTTTCACCTTCTTCTCTCATTTTAATAATATTATTATTTGTTTTGTGAATGATAGGGTTATTTATGGCTAATTGAATTTTAAATGACATTCAACTAATGAGATATGAAATTCTAAACCATACCAATTGGGTACAAAATTTGTTATAAAATTGTTAACAATATTAAAAAATCGTCGAATAGAATAGTATAAAATAGTAAAACGAAATTTTGATTTTTTTTAAATAGCTAACTGGGTTTAGGGGGGCCACATCGGTAAGATGGCATGAGATGCCACGCTAACACCCGAAAGTGTCAACGTGTGTCAGCGACTCGTCAAATGACGAGCCGCCACGTGACTCGGGGAGGACGCGCGTAATGAGTAGTTTTACTTGCCTAATTAATCGAGCATCCTCGTCGGCTACTGCTTCTTCGCTTTCTTCAGCCAACATTGTAAGAGTTTTTTTTTAGATAATGGTGGGTGTTCAACACCCTTTGATTGAAATAGCAACTAACTACATAAACAATTACCGACATATCATCCTTGGGGTTTCAACACCCATACTGTTCAACACCCATACTGTTCAAACGTTGTAAGAGCAGTGACACAACATTGATGACATTTTTATAATTACAGTTGTGTCTGTAAAAAAAAAGGTCAAAATAAAAAATATTATTGACGAAGCCTTGAAGTTACCACGGTATAAATGATATAAATTCAACCTAAAGTTCAAAAAATGGAATATAACCTAAAGTACATTGTAGGAGTGTGATTGCTCGGACAAGATGGGCCTGCTTCATAAAAATATGAGAGTAACAAGACAAGCCACAATATCATGTTAAAATTTTAAAGTAAGAAAATCTTCCTTTTCATATTATAATCGCTACTTTCAAATTTTGAAAAACACTATCATAATATTCGTCACAAATGATAAAAAATTGTTATTGTAAAATCTGACTCAAGTGGTTATATTAAAAAGTGTCAATTTATTTTATCTAATAGATCGAATTTATAATTTTGATAAGTACGTTCTTAAAAAAATCCCTTGAAAAGGAAAAAAGTGCCCCCGGTGCACAAATTAAAAGAGATTTTAGAAGGGAAATGGGCATTTGCCTGCTCGGTACGGAGCTTCTTGGCTGGGTGGTGCATAGGGGTGAGCAAATTATCCGATATCCGTTGTCCGAATCTGAATCCGAAGTTTTTTTTTGGATTTGGATTCGGATAATTTTGAGTTCGGATTCGAATTCAGATTATCCGAACTTTTAAATTCGGATTCGGATTCGTATATTTAAAAAATTAATTCAGATATCCGAATTATCCGATTTTATATACATTTGAAAAAATTAATTTGGATTATCCGATTTTAATTCGGATTATCCATATGTTTTATTAAGGTTTTTATTTTTTTTTAGTTTATCGGATAGTTCGGATTATCCGAATCCGAAAAAATTCGGATATTCGGATTCGGATAATTTATTATTCGGATTTGGATTCGGATTCGGATAGTAAAATATGTGATTCGGATAATTTGGTTAATCTCGAATTCGAATAGTTCAAATTCGAATTATCCGTATGCTCACCCCTAGCAGTGCATATATGGGTTTTGTCAGCTTACGTAAAATTAGCCTTTCTTTTGAGTTTTTGAATGTCTTAAGAGCCCAACAATAATTGAGCGAGCATTATTTAATCTACATCACAAATCACAATAATATTGAGTTGACATTATTCAGCATTATTCATCAAATCTGAACATATAAAATATTTAATTATCTTTATCAATAACAACATAAAAATAATAGAATAAATTTTAATTGAGATCGAATACTAGAAAACATGTTGTTAACCTGGATATTTTTTTATTCACCTGCGACGCAAGACTGAGTGTATCAGTGTATGGTAGAACGGTTTAGGGCACAATTTTATTGTTTCGAACCCTCCATGAGCTATACTACCTATGGTGAAAAAAGAAGAAGATTTGACTGCGATAATGGAATGGACTAAATTAATATGTTAATAAAAGAACACTGTTACATACTACTAAAACTAGAAATTGTATTCTTAGTTTCTAACAGTTTGTAATTTAACGCATGGAGGTGTGTAATATAATTTTGGGACTTACCAGTAGGCAGCAGATGATATCGTTCACAAGAACTCTAAAAAAACAGAGTGAAGTACTGTTTTCATTCTTTTAACCCTAATAGTAATATGGATCTAATAGTAATATTAATATGAACTTTAAGAATTATGATATGTTACTATTTTTATTAAGATAAAAATTATTTTTTATGGGCCTTCAGTGGGGTCAATATTTAAAATTTAGTGGGTACATACATTAAAAAATAAATTTAATTATAAAAAAATTAATATTTAAGTGAGGTCAATTGACCCCACTAAGTTAAATGTGGTTCTGCCAATGCATGAGATGCCACGCTGACACCCGAAAGTGCCACGTGTGTCAGCGTGGTACAGCGACTCGTCAAATGATGAGCCGCCACGTCATTTGGGGAAGACGCGCATAATGAGTAGTCTTACTTGCCTAATTAATCGAGCATCCTCGTCGACTACTGCTTCTTCGCTTTCTTCAGCAAACATTGTAAGAGTTTTTTTTAGATAATGGTGGGTGTTCAACACCCTTTGATTGAAATAGCAACTAACTACATAAACAATTACCGACATATCATCCTTGGGGTTTCAACACCCATACTGTTCAAACGTTGTAAGAGCAATGACACAACATTGATGACATTTTTATAATTACAGTTGTGTCTGTAAAAAAAGGTCAAAATAAAAAATAATTATTGACGAAGCCTTGAAGTTACCACGGTATAAATGATATAAATTCAACCTAAAGTTCAAAAAATGGAATATAACCTAAAGTACACTGTAGGAGTGTGATTGCTCGGACAAGATGGGCCTGCTCCATAAAAATATGAGAGTAACAAGACAAGCCACAATATCATGTTGAAATTTTTAAAGTAAGAAAATCTTCCTTTTCATATTATAATCGCTAACTTTCAAATTTTCAAAAACACTATCATAATAATTGTTATAAATGATAAAAAAATTGTTATTGTAAAATCTGAGAGTTCAAATCTTAAAAAAATATAAGAAACGTAACTAAAAGAATTGTTTCTCGTATATGTTTAATAGTATTCCGGTCTAGCTTAACTAAATATAGAAAAATGAGAAAAAAATATTTTGAAAAGAGCTAGAACATTCTGAATTGCTTAACGTAAATATAAAAATAAGTACTTCTAATCAATCAACATACGAAATAATATTTACGGTGTTACCGTTTAACAATTAAATTTTCAAAGTTATAATTTTAAAGTTTTAAATTTTCAAACAATATAATTTTAATGTTTTTTAAATTTATTCGAAATTAAATTTGACTTTAATACAATTATATGTATTAAAAAGAGAAAGCATAACTGATGTAAAAATAATATAGCAAAAATATACCTCCAACTATAAAAAAAATAAGTGTGAGACTACGAACTGACGTGACATAACCATAAGACCATCCGCATTGGTGCTCCCGCTACAGTGCGTGCCCTGGGCGCCACGTCAGCCGCGTCTCTGCTCTCAGTTTTCAGCTCACAGTGGTGCTCTCGCTACAGTGCGCGCCCTGTGCGTCACGTCAATTTTTTTCTCAGCTCAGTTTTTTAAAATTTAGCTAATTGTATCAAACTCGAGTATTTTTTCAGGTTTATATCAAAGTGCAAAAATTTACCAAATAGAAATTTTATAAAATTCAAAATATATTACATATGTTTTTCAATTAAATATAATATGTTGTTTAAATATATAAGTGCATGAGTTAAGGTTAGGGTTAGGGTTATGGTTAGGGTGAGAGTTAGAGTTTAGAGCTTATAATTTACATAAAATTATACTTCATTCTATACTTTATATTAAATTATATTAAAATACAAACTTTATATCAAATTATATAACAAGGGTTTAGGGTTATCAAGTATTTAAGGGTTAGGTTTTAAAGAGTTTAGGGTTTAAGGGTTGGGTTTTAAAGGGTTTAGGGTTAGGTTATCAAATAACATAAAAATATATAATTTATATCAAATAACATAAAAATTACATAAAAATATAAAAATTACATCAAATTTCTTAAAAATAAAAATTTACATCAAATTACATAAAAATACATAAGTTATATCAAATTACATAATTTATCTCAAATGTCATAATTTAAACAATACAAATGAGATTATTGTACTAAACTAATTTTATAAAATTATGAAAAACATTAAATATATATATCAAACATAATATTGCAAAATTGTACAAATATTTTTTTACAATTTTTTTTCCAAAAAGTCTATTATTTGGATTAAAATTTTTATAAAATTATCAAAAAATTATAAAAAAAATTTTAATTGCACAAAAAAATCAAAAAAAGTAAAAGGAGTTTTAAGAATTTTGTTCCGAATTTTTCCGAATTTTTTTATTTTTTTCAATTTTTTTTAAAAATAAAATATTACCTCGGGTGACGTGACCCAATGAAAATGGGCCACGTTGCCCGGGGCGAGACGCTCCTGTCGGAGCGAGGCGCGCCCGCTTGTCCGAAGTTTTCCTCGCGCCTATCCCGGGCCACCACGTGGCGCGCCCGGGGCACGAGACCATCCCGCTGCAGGTGGTCTAACAAGACATACCCCTAGCTGCTGGAGAATGGTTCGATAATCAAAAGTACAAACTGCCAGTAAGAGTCCACACGTCTGTTCTCTTCTCCTTAACTTTATCTGATAACGGAAATTCTCTGTTTATGCAGCTATTAACCTAATACCCTATGCCAAAGACTTAGGAGATTACCAGAAACTCCGGATTAGAAAAAAATAAGCCTATTCAGTGACTTTAACCCATAAATCAACGAGATCCCCAACAAAGTCTAAAAGTTGATAAGGTGACTGACTCATCAACAAATCGAGCCGACGGGAATGCACCACTCACTGTCTCCGGCTGGCCCCCACATTTCATGCAATAAGAGGTCGAAGTCAAAGTTTGACTCAAGTGGTTATATTAAAAAGTGTCAATTTATTTATCTAATAGATCGAATTTATAATTTCGATAAGTACGTTCTTAAAAAAATCCCTTGAAAAAGAAAAAAGTGCCCCCGGTGCACTAATTAAAAGAGATTTTAGAAGGGAAATGGGCATTTGCCTGCGCGGTACGGAGCTTCTGGGCTGTGCGGTGCATGTATGGGTTTTGTCAGCTTACGTAAGATTAGCCTTTCTTTTGAGTTTTTGAATGTCTTAAGAGCCCAACAATAATTGAGCGAGCATTATTTAATCTACATCACAAATCACAATAATATTGAGTTGACATTATTTAGCATTATTCATTAAAAAAAACAATTGAGTTGACATTATTTAGCATTATTCATTAAAAAAAACAATTGAGTTGACATTATTTAGCATTATTCATCAAAAAAAAAACAATTGAGTTGACATTACATAACATTATTCTGGTTCTCTAAGGGCGAAAATTCGGTATATATTGCCCTGTTAATTTTTTTAAGCTTTATAGTGAAATGTAAAACCATTGATCACAGTTTCCCGATGCATTATAAACATATTTTATAAATTAATTATATTATTATACAAGGAAAATCAATCATATGCGATTGCTCGTAGGAGATGGGTATGCATCTTCATAAGGTAGATCAGAGTAACAAGATAAAGCACCACATCAGGCTGAAACATGAAAGAAAAAAAAAACTCTTCCTTTTCCAGAAAAGAATCTTCCGGTTCACATTCTCATACGACAACTTTAATATATATATATATATATATATATATATATATATATATATATATATATATATATATATATTACTTCAATGGTAACAAGCTACTATTTTTTAAACGAATTTTAGATTAAATTTTGAGAACATAACAGACAAAATTAAAACAACCTTTCTTATATAGGCATGGTAGTGCTCCCACATTATTCAACTATAAATACCAAGAATAGACAAAAATAATAATATTTCAAAAAGAGGAAGAGAAGTTTGAATAGGTAACCTTAAACATATAAAAATATATATTTCTAGTCACTAAACATGCTAAATATATTTAAGGTCTTACTGTCAGATAATTGAACTATAACTTTGTCGTTACTGTCCAACCCAAAAATATACATTAAGAAAAATTATCGAGATGATTTTTTCATTACAGGGTTTTAAATTTGTCTAAAGAAATTTTGAATTTAAATTTATAGAATATATAAATTTATTTTTAATATTAATCGAGTAATATGAACATCAAAGTTCAAAAATAACAATATCATATCACTGTAGTGGTGAAATTATTGAATTATGTCATGATCCTTGTCCCACTAACGCTATTCCCTACTGGTTCGTTTTTCAAAATGCCAATTGGAGTCACGTGCACGTCTATTCTCTTCTCCCCAACTTTATCTGATAACGGAAATTTCCTTGTTTATATACATCAAATTAAGCTTAATCAGTAAATTTGACAGAGATTTCAACGATAATCCTCAAGAAAGTCTAAAAGCTGAGGTGCTGACTCATCAAACAAAGAAATCGAGCCGACTGGAACGGACGAATCGCACCTGGCTTCTAGACGTTGAAAGAGTGAGGAAGGTCGGCCAATTTGTATGATCGTGACTGGTAAATTTTGGATAACTCTAAGATGGGCAACTAAATACCGTAAACTCGTCATAAGACGACACTTCAAACACCTAATCTTTTTTTAAGAAATTAGAACAGAAAGAGCAAATCAGCCTGCTCTTCGTATTATTGTCTGACAAAGTCATGTTCCGATCAATTGAGCGACGACTTCCTTTGAAAACCATAAAGGGAAACTTATTGTATTTTTGAAATAGTTTAATTTAACATTGAGTGTCTATTAATTGTTAAAATGATTGGACTATCAGTTTGGTCGTCTTTCAGTGATATTGATCTCTAGTGTAATCACTTTATATTTTTTTGGGATCAATCAATTTTCTTTTAAGATAAGTAATAATTTGTGACGCTACATGTGCAAAGTTTTTTAATACATCAAATGTCAGAGAAACTTTTTTTCCCGAGAAAATTTTTCCTTTCCATGAATATTGATAAGGTCGACGAAAAAAATATTGCACTACTAAGATGGATTAGAAGTATGTGTTTATATAAAGGGATTGTGATGGCTAGTCCCACCATCCTGGAAAAAGCAAATAATGTCCAAAACGGTGACGAAGATTACGGTGACAAAGATAGGCAAGGAAGAGCCCACAACTGTGCACCCAAATGAAGACGGCCCAAGAAGCACCTCTCAGCTCTCTATATAACATGTCCTACTTCCCCGGAGTTTTAAGACACTACCCAATAATTACACAACCCAACCGTTGTTGGCCGTGATCACCTCACCGGAACTTAGCAAAGATGGCGTTAACGGACCTGGTCTCCGGCCCGGTCACCCTCGCGGCGATATCGCTGGTCGTGTCGTTGTTGGTTGCCAAGGTGGTGGTAAGAAAGCTGAGAGTGAAGCAGAAGAAGTACTGTCCAATAGGAGGGACTATGTTTAACCAGCTTCTTAACTTCGAGAGGCTCCACGATTACATGACTAATCTTGCCGCCAAGTACACCACTTTTAGGCTGCTTGCTCCTTTCCGGAGTGATATCTACACCGTTCATCCCGCCAACGTCGAGTATATCCTCAAGACCAACTTCGACAACTATGCCAAGGTACCCATATTTAGAGTCGAACATTGTTTGTTGAAATATGCAAAAATTGTTAGTAGTAAGTTATATTTGAAATCTACAGTTATCAATCCAACATTACATGAAAGTTTTACTAAATTTTATAAAACGATTTTTTTTTGGGTACGTGATAAACAAATGTGACATGTTTATTTTGGTAAGTCCAAATCTGACATCTAGTTGTAGTAAAATATTTGATTCTTGGATGGCAACACGAAGAGTAAACTGTAGATTATTCACAAAACTTTACTCATATTTTAGTTTAAAAAGTTAAATCTCTATTTTATTTTAGATTCGTATCAATTTTTATTACTAGATCTATATTCTTACTTTCAGAGTATGTAAAGTTGTGGAGTTTTTTAATATCCAATCCTTGAATCAAATACAAAAAAGTTAAATCTCTATTTTATTTTAGATTCGTATCAATTTTTATTACTAGATTTATATTCTTACTTTTAGAGTATGTAAAGTTGTGGAGTTTTTTAATATCCAATCCTTGAATCAAATACAAAAAAATTTAACATAAAATCTTAATTATATATATATAATTTACTAAATGATAATATATATAAGAGTTATTATAAAACATCTAGTATATTAATATAAAAAATTAGAAGAGCCAATTTTATGAAATATATTACAGAATATTTAAGAAATCTATTATAATTTATAAGTAAAAAATAATAATAAAATATCTAATTAAGACCTAATCATAGTTAGTCTAAATTATAATAAAATAATAAAAATAGGTAAAAATTCGTAAGATTCATATGCTACTCTAGATTTCACCTTAAAATGTGAATTTATACCCAAGTGGTACCCTAGAGTTAATTAAAGTCAAAAGATTCTTGATTCATAGAATAAAAATAGGGTTTAACATGCAAAGTATGAATATTTTTTACATCTTTTAAAAAACCAGATCTAATAAGCTGTCAACAGAAGCGAGGTGGACAAACCTTCATCAAACAAGATCGATCTAAACTGTAAATTAAATAACACTGAAAAAATGGAAGGATCTACTTATTTTTAACGGGATATTATGGTTGGATATCAAAATCTAATATGATATTTAACGAGATGATTTCCACTCTTTATTTTAATAGACGAAAGTCACCGTGACGTAAGCAGCAACATGTTCATGAGGTTTTATTCAATTTGGGTGGTTAGACCGATCAAACTTTTCTTGAGCAAATACATGTATTCGTTTTTTTTTGTCGTTGTTGCAAGTGGCTTTATCCACAATCAAAATATGTGGAGGAAACTACTACACGTAATTTTTTTAATTTTTTTTTCACCACGACCTCAATATTATTTACCGTGATCAATTTTGGTAGGTAAAATGACAACAAATTTTATTTTTTTTTAAAGGTTGAGTTCAAATCTCATCTACTTATATATAAAAAAAAATTGTTTAAAAAAACAAAAAATTCAAAATTGTCTAAAATTTCCAAACTTTATATTCAATTAACTAAATTAAATATTCACCAAAAATGTTTCCCACCCTCTGTGTTTTGGAATATTCCAATTTCGTCTCGCTACAACTATAACGGATTAATATAAAATTTCAATCAAGAAAGTTGATTCTTTTTAGGGTAAAGAAATTACATTATGAACATGCAATATGCTCTTATAATCTAGCTGAAGCTCTAATAATAAAAATTAAAATTACAACAGATAGGTTCGAATCTTTAAACAACAATTTTACTATCCATAATACCAGTAACGAGTGAATATGGTTTTTTTTTTTTAATCCAACAATTTCAAGTGTAGTTTAATTCAATTTTATTCTTTCAGAATTGTAGTATAATTCGATTGAGAAAACTTGCTGATGCAGGGAGCTTACAACTACGACAATTTAAATGGGTTACTTGGTGATGGAATTTTCGCCGTCGATGGGGATAAATGGCGCCAGCAAAGGAAGCTATCGAGCTACGAGTTTTCTGCCAAGGTGTTGAGGGATTTCAGCAGTGTGATCTTCAGGAAGAATGCGGCTAAACTCGCTAAAATCATTTCTGAAGCTGCGGATGCAAACCGGTCAATGGACATACAGGTAAATTATTTGTTTGAATTTCGTATTAATATCATATTCAACTCGTCGCACATTGATGAAATCAAAATTCGTGTAAATTGTTGTTCAATAAATTTCATTTTAAGATGCATGTTATATTAAAACATAGTTGTTGGTTAAATATGAAAATTCTTACGTAGAAAATAAACTCGTGGGTTGTTCATGTAGGATCTGTTTATGAAGTCCACCATGGATTCCATATTCCAAGTTGCTTTTGGTGTTGATCTGGACACCATAAGCGGCTCCAACGTAGAAGGTTCAAAATTTAGCTTGGCTTTCGACGATGCAAGTGCTTTGACCCTTTGGCGTTACGTTGATGTTTTCTGGAAAGCTAAGAAGTTCCTCAACGTCGGGTCGGAAGCAGAATTGAAGAAGAAAAAGCGAGTGGTCGACGAATTTGTGTATAAGCTGATCAATAACAAGATCGAGCTGATGCGCAATCTGAAGAACGAGGATTCTGCTGTGAGAGTCGTCCCCACAAAACCTACATTCTGGAAGTAAAAGTAGAGAGTTGAAAACTAATGCTTGTTTCTGTTTGGATGGTGCAGATGAAGAAGGACGACATTCTGTCGCGGTTCCTGCAGGTGACTGATAACGATCCGAAGTACTTGCGAGACATCATTCTTAACTTTGTCATTGCTGGGAAGGACACAACTGCAGGGTCTTTGTCTTGGTTCATCTACATGCTCTGCAAGCATCAGAATGTGCAAGATAAGATAGTGGAAGAAGTAAGAAGAGTTACCAAGGTGAAAGAAGTCACTGATGTCGCGGAATTCACAACCAACATCGACGAAGAGGCTCTGGGAAAGATGAACTATCTTCACGCAGCTATCACTGAAACCCTCAGGATTTTTCCTGCTGTGCCAATGGTATACAATACTTCAGTATAAGTCTGACAGTGATCATCGACTCTAGCCACTAGAAATTAACCGAAGGAAGTTACTTGTTGGGTTTGCAGGATCCCAAAGTTTGCCTTTCCGATGATACCTTACCTGACGGCTTTAGCGTGAGGAAAGGCGATGTGGTGGGTTACCATCCATATGCAATGGGAAGAATGAAGTTCATCTGGGGCGATGATGCTGAAGAATTTAAACCAGAGAGATGGCTAAATGAGGACGGCGTATTCCAGCCACAGAGTCCATTCAAGTTTACAGCTTTTCAGGTTTGTTCAATCCAACACACATTTAAAATGTTTCCCTGATCAAATAGTAAGTCCAGTTATTCTTACATAACCCCGATGGCTCGCAGGCAGGGCCACGGATCTGTCTTGGGAAGGAGTTCGCGTACAGGCAGATGAAGATCTTTGCTGCAGTCTTGTTGGGCTGTTTCAACTTCAAGCTAAGCGATGAGACCAAACCCGTCAAGTACAGGACAATGATCACTCTTCATGTTGATGGAGGTCTCCATGTACTTGCCTCTCGCAGATAATCAAGTCAACCCGAAGCTATATATCTAGTTATGTTATGAAGAAATAGAACCAACTGTGTGTTAAGAAAAAGTGCTTTTTATTTTATATATGAGAACATAGCTAGTATTTGTGTGTGCAGTTGTATTGTGAAGAAAGAGAACTATGAGCTCTCATATATGTGAAAGTAGCTATTTGTGTACGCAGCCAAGAGCATATTTCTGAACATGAACCGTCTTACCAGCTATAAGTTACTTCGGTCTTCGAGTTCGAGCTAGTCGACGTAATAGGCACCATCAGCTACTCGATAATGCTCAGTCTCTACATTGATGGAGGACTCCACGTTCACAGTTCACCTCACCATAGATATGACCTCTGAATGATTCTACAACACAGTTTCTGCACAGCCGTTAAAACATCCATAGCACTATCTATTTGCTGCCAGTTTCTCCCAATGCCATCTCCAAATCCCGTAGGAACTGGATTCCTGGACACTTAAATAGTTTTGTTCTGTATGTTAGAAATACTTTTTCTTAGTTATGATGAATCATTTTATTCAAATGATTTGGTTAGATATGTTAAAATAATTAGCTTATGTATATAACTATAATTGAATAATTTCTTATTCAGAATAGCGATTTCCATGGTCAAATCTGGTATTGACTTTTTTGCTCTCTTATTGATCAACACAGGCATAAACGTATCTCTTCCCCTTTTCACGTACATCTGATTGCGTGACCTGCATTATGGAATAATTTTAATTTTCCAGAAATAATATAAACCACTTCCATACAGCCAAATAAATGAGAGCGACCATTAAAGATATATGATACCAACCTATCAAATTGAAAAAGACGGATCATCCCAAAAGCAAAGGCACAAGCCCAATCAGCCAACCACGGACTGGCTTAATGGACTTAGTGCGTGTCTTTAATCTGGTCTTTGTTCTCAGCTTGTTGGCCGAAAAACAAGAGTTAGCCCATTAGCAGAGTAACAAAATTGGGCCCAATAATGAGGGTGAAACAAAGTTACAAAACTACTAAATATAAACACAATTCATGTTTTTCACCAATGATAGTTGGTTTGATGATAAAATCTTTAGTTTAAGTTTATGAATAGAAAAATGTCGTTGAGAGAACCCCTCCTTAAATAGAACCTGACCATACTCACTCTGAATATCAAAATTAAAAAAAAAAAATCACGTATAAGGTGGAACTTGCTGGGTTTGTGTTCTACAAGCAACTACATGTACATAAGGTACAAGTCAATGGCAGCTATATTTCTAATAACAGGAGCTCGTCACATCAAAAAAAAAAAAATGAAGAGCTCAAGATACAAATAAGCTTCACTCAGCATTCTCAACTGCATCATCATATAACTCAACAGAAACAAAATCTGCAGAGCCAGACCGGATCTCCGAGCAGCTTTTTCTATCGACGGAAGAGATACATGTGGTACAACCTGCAAGAACATCTGTAGCTGGGAGACAATTCTCGCCGGTCTGGACCCTGCGCTGCCAACCTACAGGGGCATGATCTCGGCAATCACCTCGTACATGACATTTCTCCCGCATCAGTCATCAGCCAAAATTCACTTGCCTAAAACTATGATTTGATAAGAGGGCTCAGCCCATCACCTTCCCAACCAAGCTTTAGCATCTGATCCACCATTTTGACACTCAACTGCAAGCATTAGACAAGAAAGGTCCCATGCATGTTAGCTTAATAAATGGCTTATTCAAACATACTGATAGAAACTACTCATTATTTTTAAAGATCGTTCTATCGCAATGCATCAGCAGAGCACCTTGAATAATTTACATCATGAAACCATCAGGCAGTGACAAAAATATTTAGCAAGCACACCAGTTCATGTACTCTAAAGCTATTTACCAATGCACCCGCTAATCAGAAGGATAAAATCATTACAAAATATCAGCTACACTTACAGCTGGATTGGTAAAAATTATCAACTGTTTATCGACAGTAGACACCACCAGGTTTGTGTTATCATTGTTCAAAGCCATAGATGTTATATCCTGGCCATCTCCGAGCCTCAAGACATGAAATACCTGCAGTTCATAGCATCAAGTCTATGAGGACAATAGTTCATGTTTGGCCAAATGGCAAGCAAATAAAGTCGTTTCAGCCCCTTTTACCTTCAATGAATAAATATCAAGGAAACAAATTGCGGGGGGCTGAACATCCAGATTGTTGTTCTTTCCGGTTCGATCAGAATCATAATCATCAATATCTGACTTATTCATGCTGAAATCCCAGTTGTTATCGGAGGTTCCCCCATTCTGCAATGAATTTATTGCAATTAAGGCAGTCCTTCCATCGGCGGAAAACTCAACGCAGCCGACACTAGAGGTGAAAGGAAGTGGTGCTGTCCCAATTAGTCCACCATTGACACCAAAAGCTGTAAGAGAATGTAGTGATCTGTTCCAGGTCATAATGACCCCCTCAGGCGAGAGGCAAAGAGCATGGGCCTCCACCCCAACCAGCCTTCTCATAAGGCGACCCTTTCTTATGGTATGCAAAAGCACATCGGAACCCTCAGAAGAAGAAACAACTATTCCAAGATCTGAATTGATACAACAACTCAATATCTCTCTAAGGTGACCGTGAAGGACGTGTAAAGGACCCTCGATACGTCTTCTCCGTTTTTTGTCTGTGAGAGTACTTGCTAAACTACTTGTTGAAGGTGATACATCAGGGCCAGTGGAAGGTTCTGAAGTGCTGGCTGAACGTGAAGTAGATGCCCTGTGTATCTTCCAGAGTAATAGAGTAGCATCCTTTGACCCTGTGACAAGATGATTGCTGTCTGGCGAAAGAGAGAGGCAAGTGACAGGGGCACAGTGTGATGTGGCTGTTTCTAATGTTTTTGCCCCCTCGGATGATACTAATTTAACACTATTATCTGCGTGTCCACCTGAAATGTCAAGATAAAAATATGTAAATAAGTGTAGTATGAGACAAAAATTAGCTCCTGGAAACCAGTTCTGAATTCAGATCAAGAGAACAAAGCAGATGACAGAAAAATAAAGAGGTGTAACTCATTCTTTCATGGCAAATATTTTCTACCACAACGAAAAATATCAAGTCCACAACCTGTCATCTGCCATTTTTTAAATTAAAAAGATCAGCATCTAAAAGGACCCTCAAAACTATTAGCAGGACGCAATCCTGCTGTAAGAATGGCAATCTTATCAATATGTAGATATATATGTAATATATAATGAGTGGCATTAGATTTAAATATTTAATAAATGGCTAAATCCTCACCAGTAATGATTTCTTTGTCACAAGTAATGGCAACCACAGCTCTGCTTGTAATACCAGATGAAGCAAATGCTAATGCCTGAGGAAATTGCCACTCATCGCCTGGCCCTTTGAACATGCGCATGAGTGTCCCAGCTGCTGCACTGGATGAGGCTTTTCCATGTTGAAAGTGGAAAGGTGTACCCTGACCATCAGGTGTATTTGGTTGCCACTTGTGTTGCGCAATGCGTGCAGCGGGGACATTCATATCAACAACTGTGATGGTATCTGAAGATGCCGAAATGGCAGATGCTGGTAGATTGCAGCGTTCTGGAGCTGGAACGGCATATGGTTTGACTTCCTTTGGGTTACGAAATATAGTCTAACAAAAAGGTTGTATTTTAGACAAATCATTAGAAGTTGAAAGATATTAGCTAAGTCTGAATTTCTCATTCATTAAAATGATATTTATGCTCTCCCAAGCTTAATGTAATCAGTATAGGTGCATCTCAAGACCAAAGACGTTTTAAATGTTTAAACACTGGCCAGACATCATTCCGTTAAAGTGAAACAGTCTGCACAGTTCCATTTCCTTCAGACCAAGAATATTGCGACAGGCAAGGCAATAAAAAATAATCCCCTTAAAAAGAAATCCATTCTTCTTACATAAGCATTAGAATAAATTAGTGCGCATTAGTATATCCTACGAACAGTATTCTTTGATTAGGTTTTCTAATGCCATACTTATGTTGAATCTCATTCTTATTAAAATTAGTACAAAAGTATGACACGCATACGCATACCATACCAAAACATTGTTAGCCCAAGTCTAATGAGCAAACACAGGCAAGCAGAGCTGTAAATATCTGTTAAAGATTGTAATTTATGGTTCAGCAAAACCAACCTGCAAATGTATAATATCTGCCAATGGCATCTTCTTCATGTGAGGAACAGTGAGAAGTTGGGATGGGGTTTGTCCAAAGTAAGCGATCTGATCCTGTGTGGCACGCTGCTGCACCTGATATTTCAAAAAGCGAGAGAATGAAAATTAAGCAAATTAAAGAAGAGCAAGAACAACACAGAAGAAGACTCGACTTACTGGATCTGAGATCTTATCAATATCAACCGTGCCTTCATACGTGATGTAGAAGAAGACATTATTTGCTAATATGGCATCTTTACCACGTTGCTTGTATCTGCAGAGCCACAACATTGAGCAACCAAATACAAGCAAAGAGACATAAGATGAGTGCTTTTGAGATACAATAACTATAGACTTCGATGGACCACAAAATAAAGGGTGAAAGTGATACGTGAGTAAAGTAAGACTGTTTGAAGAAGACCAACCCAAATATGAGGTCTATCCATTCATGCAAGTGAGCCGAGACATGTTCACTCTCCAGAGCCATCCGATGCTTTTGAATGAAATCAATTGGGTTTGCAGACCAAGGGGGGAGTTTGACACAATCTAAAACAGTGATCACCAATTAAATAACCCAACTCCAAACAGTAACCAGATGATGGAAGAGAAACACGCACCAAGCTTTTCTCCCAGCTGAGTTGTCCCAAAATCAATTGAATTTTCATTGGTTAAGATATCGGGAAGATAAAACATCTCAGGAACCTAAACGGGAAATCCCCAAAGCCAGTGAGAGAGAATATTGACAAGAGATTTTGGTTTTGAAAAGGAAATTTAACAAACGGCATATTTAGATCAAAATGTCAAGCTAGCTGAGAGTTAGATCAGTAGAGAAATACATACAAGCTCCTTCACATCACTCATGTCTTCCAGAACTCCATTCCACGTTGCACCAATATCTGAAAACATCCTGTCAGCATGGTCAAATTTTCCACCTTGCAGTTGAATTGAAATGGTTGTGAATGGTTCAACTCTGGCAAGATAATATAAGACCTGTTGCAGAAAGGCCAACCATCAAAACAACAGATCATCAAAAGATAGATAGCGTTACAGCAAATGGCTTCCGTATCTGCGAAAAGCAGCAGCACATCAAATGACATGATAGCCCCAGGACAAGTATGGTTTAAGAAAAAAAGATCCAATAACTTCCCAAATCCAGAATAATGACAAAGGAAAGCATAGCCGACCAACCAGATGATGAGAAAATGACCACAATTACTGCCTAGCTTTTCAGATTACTAAACAATAGCTAGCACAACCTGTACAGCTATGAAATTGACACCAACTCCCAAAGCACAGAAAATAAGAGGTAGCAATAGCATACCGTCCCAGCAGTTGAGTAATGAGAACCATAGTGGAATTTTGGGATGGCAGGATCTTCAAAGCTATTATATCTCTCCTTGAACTTTTCTAGACGATCAGGATTTAATGCTCCGACAGGCTGAAAGAAGACATAATGTTTAAAAGATAGGAAGTAAACATATATATTTCTCACAATCAAAAGAGAAACTGTTGCCATTTCCATTAATAATCCAATTTAAAAGAAAGCAATTTATGACCTTGGAAAGATCTCTGTATGAAGACGGATCTGAAAGATCCAAAGTCTTTGAGTTGTAATCAGAAAGAATCCAAGGGAAAACTGGATACTGGAAGCCAAAAAAGGCAATGTTTAGTAAGTTAGCATATGAGCATTAACAGTTTCACTACGGCTAGCAAGTTTCTACAATTCAAACCTGAGTGATGTCATTATAGCTTCGCCCAGCCAGAGTGTTTAGTTGCATTAAGTACTCAAAGTTGCTTATCTGCAGTGAAAGCAATACCTCAACATTGTCAACACTGAGCTAATAATTGGGAAGAATTGCACTTAAAATATCATTGCAACTGTGCGAAATTTAGCCTTGACTTCATACCTCCCACCGTGCCCAACGCTCCATAAGCTGAATCCTTTTTAGAAGTTGTTCAGGTCGCTAAAGCAGAAATTTTCAAAATTAATCAGCTTCAAAGTCAAATTTTATTAGAAACGTGACCAGATGAAAGAAGACCAAAGTTTAAGGGCAACATAGACCTGAGTGGCCAGATAAATATTATTCAGATGAGGTGGTCTTAGTTGAACGATTGCTCGATAAGCATTTCTTCGGCCCTCAGTACTCTAGAAGAATATTCCATGAAGAAAAAACGAAAATCATTCAAATGTCAGGCAGGTCGTATAATGTACATGCAGAAAAAATGAAGCTGAAGTAAAATTCATAAATTCTTCAATACCCCAAAATCAAAGAAAAAGTTCGATCGATCAACCATAAAAAGTTCCAGAGCACTTCGCCGAAGGAGATACCTGTAGGGAAAGAAAAGAAGAAGAAAATTATAATTAGTTTAAAAGAGATAACTGAATAACACAAAATGTCGTATGAGACTGGCTTTGTAGTAAAAATGGTAGACAGAATTTGATGGCCAAGTGAGGATGAAAGTTTAAGCTATTTGCCAGGAATAAAGTCGGCGGGTGAATAACTCTTAAATAAGGATCATAACAAAAGTATGTAGCAGGATCTCTGAAACACAACTTGATGATGGCATGTACTTGCTTTACTCAGTCATCCAATCAATAGAACTTTATTAGTAGCTACAGCACTTTCATTGGTTATCCACTATGTTCCCCTAATACATGGGGTTTCAGGTGGAATAGAGATATACTTGATGCAGAAGGCCCAATTCACAATCGGCATTGCCCAATTAGACCAAATTGTTGAGCTAGGATGAGAGCCCATTTCTTATATAAACCTAATATCTCATGATACAAGCCATGACAGTATCCAGTACCAAATCCCAGAGAAAGGAGGAAAAGGAAGCCAATAAGATACTAACCGTCGACTATAAATCGAATGGAGGTCAGACAACAACCAGCAATAGTCTTTATCTTGGTCACTCAAATATGTACAGCCATCATCAGGAGAGTTGCTCCCAGTCGCACTAAGAATGAAATTTATCCGCCTAGTTGTCACCTGCATTAAGCAAAAGCTCCATCAACATAAACAATTAGCATATGATTTCTTTCTTTTTTTATAAAAACGAAAGCATTTCTATTCAATATGCAGTACCCCTAAACTTTCGCATTTTCCTACTTAATTTATATAAATCAACACTGTGCAATACAGCTGAACAAATAATTTGTTCCTCACAAGTCTTCAACTGGAAATAAGAGGGAATTGCCAGAAAATCATTCCCATTTTTAAGTACATATGAACTCTTTTTGCTAATTACTAAATTTTGGGAAAACATTCCCAAATTGTGAAGCAACCATACAAAAATCGAACTTTCCTAACACGATCATATATCCTTGTTGCCAGTTAAAATTCAAAACTACCTGGAATGTTCCTTGAATAACCCTAAGAGTCCGGACCATACTGCAAGAAAGCTCCAGAACAATTCTTTCGTTGAGCTCACTTGGGACAAGTCCTGGAGCAAGTCCCGATGAGCTGTCTAGATCATGGTCACTAGCAAGATCTGCAGCGTTGGGTTCACCAAATGTCTGCTCGCTTTCATCAGTTGATACAGGCATATTTTTCTGCCTTTCATCTTGTTCTACAACACAAATTTGACCTTCTAACTTGTCAGTTTCTGTATGTTCATCCACTCCAGCAAGTCCTTCTGTGGAGATTGCTTCTGCAGCCAGGGTCAGAACATCACTTTGGTCATGATCTTTGGTGACTTGATCTTCATCATAATTAGCCGCAGCACCATAATGATCAGAGCCTTCATAGTCTCTCCTCAGATATCTTCTCATCCGAGAAGATGTTTCCATACGGTCTAACTGCCAAAAGACCTACAGAATAACAACACCATGTTCAGAAATAAACTCCCTTACCACGTAAACATAAATGCATCAAAGGGCCTTCGCTGTGCATACTGACTGATGTTCCACAACATACCCGTTGAGAATCACACAAGAGCTTCCCAAATGGCCCAAAAAGCCCTTTCATTTCTATCAAGCAATGAATGAGCTTGCGCCAAGAACGGGTTCCTTTCAATGACCGATGTCGTGATAGCATCTCAACTTGTGACCGTCTATCAACCTAGGAAACATGCAATGAGAAATAGGTCACTAAGTTGTCTTGAGCAGAAAAATAGAGGCAAGCAGGCTGCATACCTCCGATCGCTGCATGTTTCTTGCCAAGGCAAAGCTTGCGACAAGGACAGCAACAAATTTGTATGATAGAGCATTAAAATCCTTCCCGTAAACTGATCTTGTGTCCGCTGGTTGCAGACATTCCATCCAGGCAACCGACATAGCTTCTGTGGTATTCCATCTCCTCACACGATCCATATCACTCGCATTTCTTCGCTGAGCAGAAGTGGCCATAGCAACTGCACTGAGGCCTCTTCCAGAACCAATCTTAGCATTGCGTTGAAGATCACGAGCAGCTGCCAAGGCAGCAGCTTTAGCAGCAGCCTTGTCCTTTGGATGAGCCGGTATCTTATTTGGTACATCTAAAGGTTTCTGAAAGCTGGAAAAGGTCTGCAGTTTGACAGCTTTGCGCTCAAGCAAAGAAGAATCACGCTTAAGATGCACAGTAGTGGCAGGAGCTGGCGCTTCCCATCCAGCAGCACCAGCAGCAATCATTGCCAATGCCATTGCAGCAGGTG
This sequence comes from Hypericum perforatum, assembly GCA_012979155.1. Classification (NCBI taxonomy): domain Eukaryota; kingdom Viridiplantae; phylum Streptophyta; class Magnoliopsida; order Malpighiales; family Hypericaceae; genus Hypericum; species Hypericum perforatum. The sequence goes on from SOPF01027592.1 coordinate 31,410, forward strand.
GTGATGCAAAAGCTGCTGCCCAAGCTGGAGAGATCATGGAAAGAGCGGCCTGAAAGGACCGTAGAATAAGTTTGTCAGAGATGCATGAAAAGAGCCAGAAAATTTTGAACCAAGGAACCTGACTGCTCAAACAACTTCCAACGCCAAATGCTAAAAGAAAACTCCATGGCACCAATGCCTAAAGGGTGGTGTGGGAATACCGTATTGTATTCTTAGACTAGGGTTTAACCCTGGGGGAGACATCCCCACAGGGAGAGTTCTACCCAATCTTGTACTGGCATTTTTAAAGATCAAAAGTAAATGCAGAACAGAAGAAGCACCTATTCTTTTATCGAAGGAGCCTGACTGCTGAAACAACTTCAAAAGCCAAATGCTAAAAGATAACACTATGGCATTGAGGCCTGGCTCAAGTGGTAACAGGTGGGGTGGGAATCCGGATTTGTAGTCTAGGCCCAGTGTTTACACCCTGGGAGACGTCTAGTTTAAAAAACACCATGACACACAGAGACACAATTCTACCCAATCATGTACTGATACTTAAAGTTCAAACTAAACCCTCGAACAGAAAAAGCCCAAAATATCACATCCTCATCATGCATGAAATGTTACTTGCATCCGTCATTCTCTCCAATTAAGTGGTTGGAGAACCTTAGCCAACACATTCAAATACTAAAAAGTTATGATCGAGAGACCACCAAATGCAAGCGTTTCAAAAGGTCTAGGTAACATTAGGTCATGCTCAACTATAGGTACATTGTTTTCTTAAAAATAAAAATAGGTACAGCGTCAGACTCGATGAAAAAACAAAATATTGCATGCAAATCAACAAAATTGCTGTGGAAAGAGATAAAGCTGAGAACAGCAGCAAATATGTCCAACAACCTCAATAGGAAGCGCATCAGCAGCTAAAGCACGGTCATCAAGAAGAGGATTTAAACCGCCAGCAGTAGCAAGATCATGAATTCCAGCTAGAACTGGCCGCCATCTTCTCAACACAGCCACAAATGGCGGCACAATACCCTCAAGGTATTGTTTCCGCAGAACATTTCTGTCCTTGTCAACAGAGTGCCATACCTGCACCAAGTATGTCATTGTAGCATCAGCAGAAAGTGAAGACAGCGACAAACATCAATATCATTTTGGGTATGTGGAAAGGCATATTGAGCTCCTTTTATACAGGGTACCCTGAATGCCTCACTACATATGAAAAGTTGAAGCCTAATCAGTGAGCTTTCCAAAACCAAGTGAACAGCTTGGTTTGAGAGCATCACTTGAAAGAAGTCCCAAGATTGACATGATGAAGAAGATTAGTCAGTTATATAAAAAGAGGAGAGACGTTGACAAAAAGCTAACCTCGGAATAAAGAACACAAGAAGCAACCAACACTCTTTGTCTCTTTGAATCAGAAATTGGCATGTTTAGAATAGGTGACAGTACACTGTAGACAACAGATTATATGTCAGCTTAACATGTCATATCAATTCAGAGGTGCAAGAGGAGAAGGGAAATCCATACTCATGATCTTGACTGTTCGCAGCAGTGTCAACATGCATGTATAATGAATATCAAGTTTCTAATGAAGTACATGAAGTTCTAGGCATGGGGAAAAAGCAATTGGTCCACTCGAGTAACATCTTTCCGGGACATGAATGTGACCAGATAGGTTCACACTTTTGACCAGCCTTGATTCTTTGATAATCATCCCAACACAATGTAAAATTCTAAATAATTCAAAAGACACTGTTTTCCCAGTGTTCAAGCTTGAACCAAAATAGTCATCTGTAAGCATCAAAGTTGTTAGATCCCTTATAGTATCCTTCTATTGCAGGCTGCCAACCACAAGTAACATTGGTGATATAAGTAACAGAATGTAAAAAGGACTGGACTCTCAACAGTGAGGGAGTCTTTAGTATGTAGCAAGAAAACAAGGAACAAAATGGATAGAAGTGCAGAAAAATATCAGCAAATAGGCATGTCAATTCTACCCATAAGGCAGATTAGAATGTCTCATCCGCACATGAAATTAGTCAAGAAGTCAATACACTTCAAACCAACCCGATGGGAAAAATGAATTACCTCCATAATAGAGCTGAACTAGGTTGCCTCATTGACATTCTAATCCTATTTTCCATGGAACTATTGCCAGGCTGCCGATACTCTTCAGGACCTACATGTCTCATGAGCATGCTGGTTTCACCGTCATCTTCCTCCCTCATAGAAAGCAGTACCATGCGAAGCATGCAAAGGAATGGTTGGTCACTGTCTAATAGCTGGTACAAGGCTGCCATTCCACCCATACCAGTGCCCGAACCTCCCCCTATGCCAAGACCGCCACCAAGTCCAGCTTCGTTCAGCAATAAAGCTTGAAGCACAGAAACAGACTTTTTAACCAACGGACGTTCAACCCAATTCCCATCTGTATCTTTCTCTATTGAAAATTTCCATGATTCCAAGCCGCTGCCACCTCCACCAAACACAGATCCTTTAGGAGGGACACCAACACCAAACCACAACCTGCTCCTGTATTTCCAACCCTCGGCTAAATCCATACCACAACTGCCATATGAAACGAACGCACAGGAAACTGATTCATATGGCTCAGCTGCTGCTGCTGCAGTAAGGCGTTCCATCACAGCCGCAGAAATTTGCCCATTTGCATCAGCCATTGAGGCTAGGACCTTTATGGATGTTGTGTTAGAGCATGATGCAGCCAATTATAGCTCATGAAACCAAAAGCAAGAATGCTGACAGTAAAACATCCTGATCATAACCAAGAGAGGAGTCGTACTTCTCTTAAAAAAAAGAAGAAGAAAGCTTACATCAAGATGCAGTCCACCAGAGTCACCAGATCTGCGATCAGCACCAACTTCAAAGGAATCACCACCAGTCCATGTTGTCGAATTTGAGCGGATATTCAATGGAGACACAAGCGAAAGGGGAGAGGGGGAGCTATCTATAGCACGAGAGCTGCAAGAGATTTTGCTTTGCAGCCGCAAATGGTCTTCCACAAGCATCAAAATGACAATGGCATTCTCAACCAAGTAAACAGAAAGCTGAGCAGCAAGCTCTGCTTCTGCTTTAGAATCTTCCGGAGATAAGCCCACAGCTGCAACACCAGCTGCAACAGCAGCAATAACTTGAGTCTGCAGAAGAAGGAAAAAACACGTTACTGCAGTCTTTCTTCTGCTCAACACTTCAGTCAGCAACGGGCAAGGAGAATGATGGTTCATGAGAAGCAAAAGGTATAAACCACACCATAGCATATAGTGAGAATATAATCTGACCTCCTTAACAAGTGACCAGACAAGTAGTTGAAATTTCAATTTTTCTCCTTTCACTATAAGCATTTTTTCACTCAATAATACCAGCTAAAAGAATATTAACAAACAATTTCAAGGAATTCCACTTCAGGTGATCTCCAAAGTTCATGTATCTACGAAGTATATCTATGTTGAATCGCTTTTACTTGTAATCTATAAAGGACTAGAAGACTCTATCTCCAGTAGTCTAGATATCTTACTTCACTGACAGTCTTAAGCATAAAAGAATATGATACGAGTTATTGTCCTATTGTGACGAAGTCATTCCGAAAAAAATTTATTGTGGCCAATATTCTTCATCCCTACCTCCAAAAGGTTTAGATCAAGTGTTGCTGTCTAATCTTCTTGCCCCATGGTAGGCTAAACCCTCCCCTTATAATCTACATCACCAACTTATTAAAGAAAATCTAGAGTAGCTCACAAAATACCGTATGAAGTAGGGCCTCACGTAATAGAGTTGAATCAAACTATCAAAGCAAAACAGAAGTTCCTTTTCTCTTAAGTTACCTGCAGCTGTAGTTCTGTAGCAGCAAAGTCTAATAAACTTCCCAAGAGCCTTCTTTTGAATATCGGCAGAGATTCTTCACGTCTGAAAATCACAAATGTCTCATAAGATTTTTCTGAAGAGCACACTACGCATAAATTTTGCACAGGGAGAAAAACATTACACTCAATTAGCTACAATGTTAAGAAAAGAAAGAAATTCTTAATTGAATTCATTTGATGTCTCCAAGAACTACAATATAACTAGACAATAACTGTAAACTAGGGAAACTACATGTGTGATCCACATAATATGAATGCTTGTAAATTTACTAGTCCTAAGAAACTTCTCAATAGCTCCAAAACAAAGAAACATTTTAACCATGATACCATCAAATATTTAACAAAAGGGAGAAATAACTTACTTTCGCCCAAGTACGTTTAGCATTTATTTCTGTAATTTCAAACTCATGTTTTCCTATCAGTTTTTGTTCTGCTATTCATTTTTACATAATAATCATCAAAATGATAGTTTCTAATTTATAGGTTGGTAAAGAAAATAAAACAAAGATATATGTGAGTTGAAATAAGGAAGTTGGTTCAGCATCGGGTGAAGTATAATAATATTTCCATAGCTATATGATTAATGGAATATTTTAGAAGAACAGAACCAGTTTTTCTCAATCTATAAGAACTTCATAGTAAAAAACAGATGCAGTTGCAAGTTGCCAGATGATTGTTTACGCAAATCAACAGCATAAGAGAGAAGAAATTTGAAAGTGAAAGACAACACAAAAAGAATAAGACGATAAATATCCCAACCAGAAAAAGGTTCAAAACAAGAAAATCAGATATGGGAATACCTAACTCGTTGTTCTCCTGTGCTCGATCCTCCCACTATAGAAAGCCACTCTGCACAATGAATTGTAGCTTCAATATCCTGCAAAACAGAAGCAAGACTAATTGAGACAGAAAGAGCAGAAAACTTGATGATGCATCATCTACTCAAACTGACAGCCGTGAAGAACTAAGGCCATTAGCAAACCATCAGTATCAGTGGTATTCTGATAGCCTTTGGGCCTTACTAACCAGAGTCAGGATGACAAAACGTGTAGCAAAGCTCTCCATGGGTCAACCAGGTCTTATACTACTATTCAATCGCTTAAAACCTAAAAACTGGCAAACACGGAGACACTGAATCGTTTTGAGGAAAAACACATGCATAAGGGAAATTAACATGATGTCATCTAGAAGAATAGTTCGGGCGAATTGCCAGATACCAGGCAGCAGCTGCTGAGCACGGGAAAGAAAACCAACCCCTTTAATGAAGAAAAAGGGGAAAAAGGAAATGTTAAGAATTGTTTAAAGGGTAGAGACATCCACCTTCCAACCATCCTTCTCGCGCATTGAGTACTCTAGCATTATGATCAAGAAGTTGTGCACGAGATCATCTATATCTCCTAAGCTCACTGAACCAGAATCCTTGCTTACACCAATCTGCCAAAAGATTAAACCAAAAAAAGAAGAAGTAATTGCATAAACTTTTGTCTTTTTAGTAAAGAGGAATAAATTACAATGATCCTAGATTTTTTAAAGGATTGTAATAGACCTTCTTGATGTACACGGGTGCTACCAACGGTTTAAAAACTAAAGAAACTAATTGCACTAAAAAAATTTAAAAAAATATAAATGAGCTCACACACTCTGGTTTTTTGTTTACATTATAGCATATGCGACTTCCAGCACCTATAATTTGTATTGTGGTATCCGAAAAGAACTTTGAGCCGTGTTGCTACCAACGGTACGCTTTCGCTGGTGCGGTTTGTTCCCAACGTACCATACCAGGGTTCTAAAGAGGCCAGCAGCTGCGAGATTGCGAGTTCTCTTTCCAACTTAATATTTATAAATAACACTTAACCTTTCCCAAAAAATACACAAGTTCTAGCACCTACGAATCGTTCTTTTGCTCTAAATCCCATGAATGCCTCAATTGCAACTAAAAAACAAATCAGCATCGTTCAGGTTTGAAGGCCATACCTCATAATTAGATATCAGGATTTCAAGAATCCATTCGGGCCATTCTTCCATGTTTGTCAAACTACTCCTGTTTTCTGGACGACTGCAAGCCAAAAACAGAAGATCCTGAAATCATATAAAAATAAGTTTCTCAGAAACTATAGACGATCACACAACTACTAAAACAGAAGCACAATTGTCCCATACTTTAAATAGGGTGCAAGTTAAAATAAATGCATATAAGCTGTACCCATGAAACAGTGTACGCAATGGTTTATTATATCTCTCAAAACAATGAAACAGTCTATTATGTAATAAGTATACGAAACTCCTCTTACAATTCAGATAAGGCAGATTGCTATCAATGACCTGAAATTTTCAATTTACTTCAGCACATTTCATCATTGACATGGATGAACACGGGTGAAACACAAAACGCACACAAACCACATGAGGTATAGATCCCAAACTATGTTGTACCTGCAAAGCTCTGCTCTGCAAACTCCTAGACGCATAAGGCAGTGAACGTAAAAGGACGAGCAGAAGTTGCAAGTGCTCGAAGCAATGGCCACAGTCATAAAAGTTTAGCCCATTCTCGGCTGAAGAAGCATTAATCTGGCACAATAAAAGAATTAAAAAAAAATAAAGCACAATAGTTCATGTTATCTCTCAGAACAACATGAGTTGACAAGTTATAGTGATATAAAAGGCTGCAGAAAAGATTACGAAAATGTGGATATTTTATGAATAAATTTCTTTTTGGAAAGTAATGTTCTTTTGGGGGGAAGAAAAGGAATACCGATGCTGCCAATAAAGCTGTGTACACATTCGTAGTCAGGAGTCTTGTGGGTGCTGCTTGAAAAGCCTTTTGCAATGCAAAAAGCAGAAGAGAAACCTTGTCATCAAACATAGTGGCACCTCCTTCAGGCAGGATACCGCCAAATAAGTTGTTTGTTATGTCAGAGGATGCATGTGAATCATATCTCAAATGTCCGGATGATACCAGTGCTCCTACAAGTCCAATGATCGCGACAACAATGCCATCGCTTGTATCCACATTGTAAACATTATTCCTAGCATTGTCGGCACTAATTGACAGACTAATGCCACCCAAATTTTTAAGAAAAGTGCTTTCAGATACAGAAGACATTCTATCCATGTCCAAATCAGCGGAAAAGATGGTACGGTTTCCACCACTTTCAGATTGTTTAGATTCAAGTTCTTTCTCTGGTGAAGGCATATCTTTATCATGAGGAATGTCAGTTACTTCATTGACACTTCTTTCAAGAACCTCGGTATCACCAACTAATTCACTTTCTTGACGAGGGAGGTCTTTCTCATTCTTTGCTGTTGTTACCACAGAGCTGCTGTCTCCAGCCTTTGCTTCCCGTTGCAGCAGAACAAGAAGTGTTTCTATTCCACCAGATCTGATGAATGTATCTGCAAACATATTAGCTCTAGACGCATTTGGCTGCATGATCAGCCTATATATAAGGTGCAACACTCTGGATACCTGGGAACAAAAGAAAGGTTCTTTAATGAGGTCATTCTCTTCGCAGACTATTTTGCATGAGAACTTAAAATGGAAGTGAACCATTAAAGCATGTTGAATCAATAGAACGAGGAAATGGCAAAGCAAATCAGAACAATGAAGATTAACCCAAACCTGAGGCTAGTACATTCATTACCATAATCCACGAATTAGATTGCTGTTGCCAGGACAGGGACATTAGATAAGTACATCTATTGCTATAACGGCACAAAGCGTTGTAATTATCGAGGAGGTCCAGGGTTCAACCCCTGGCATGTGTGATGATGTAAAATTACCTTTAAAAAAAATCCATTGCTATTGTGCAATCGGAGTAACCATAACAGATGTAGATCTAGAGTTAGAACTCCATGCATGAAAAATATTTAACTGAGAACCTCTATATGGTATGTGACCTTTACTTGTTAATTATATGACTGTATTTAAGACTTTCATTTGCAAGTAACTTCACCTGATTTGGCTGCGAGCAATCAACTGTGAAGCGAAGTAGACAGAGGATATCATCAGCAGCCACCGACGGAGTAGCTGAACCCATCAGAAGTTCAATAACCACCAAAAGTTCATCTACCAATGCATTCAGTTCACCTACTGGACGTGTTGTATCATCTAAAGAAAAGGTGCGGACAGAATCCTTCTCGCTAATAGTCCAATAGCATCTTCTACAGCCATCAAGAAGCAACTGGATAGCATTTGCATCTCGCATTGCCAATGGCTCGGAAAAAACCATGTCAGCCAGGGACGATAGAAGTTTTTTTTGCAAACCGTAATTACATAGGCTCCATATTTTCAGGTCCAACAAAAGTGTACAGAAGAGCTGAACTTTGAGTCCATGGTTAATCTTCTGGGATTGACACAAGGAGACAACAGCTGCAACAAGTTCCTCATTTCCCACACCACTACTCCTTCCGGCTTCTAATGAAGACAAACTCCGGAGCAGATAATTTAATATCTTTGAAAGAACTTCAGGACCGTGCATACGGCATAGCTCTTGATTATTTCCAGGGTACTGAATGGCTACAGATATTATCCTGAATACAGGAGCAGCCAGTGCAGCGGAAGCCAGAAACTTGCCCACACTTCCCATTTCAAGTTCCAGACTATCTTTATGCACCTCACTTACCACCAAAGGAAGTAAAGACATAGGACCTCCATAAGCTAATGCCCATAATGCTTCCACAGGTCGCATGCGGATAGCAACATGTACTTGCCCAAGAACCTCAGCAGGCCGACGAGTCATGCCTGAATAACATGGAGAGTTTCAGAAGATAAAAGCAAACAAGTATGATTAAAGAACTGCGGGGGACACCTTCAAAGCAGCATATGACACAGATGTTCGACACAATTTGTCTCTGTTTTCCTCGCCTTGTATATGCAAATCATACTTTATAAATCTAAGACCAAATATAGCAAAAGTGCTGGGAGTAATCCACGTGCAACTTGGGGCTCCACACTGTGCACATACGTGCATCCATGCATAGCACGTATAGGCATGCAGGCGTGCGAGTGTGTGTGTGTGAGAGAGTGAGAGTGAGAGTATAACAGAAATGAGAATCCGCCATTGACCTGATACTAGGATGAATGCATAGATTTGCTGGATGCAGAGGCTAGATATGAATTAGACTTTCAGAAATGAGCAAAGCAAACTTTGAAAGCACAAACAATAAAGGAAATGTTAGGAACGTCGATTTACCAAACAGAAGATGCATCAAGGAATATAATTTTCATTAGAAGTATGCTGGCACTGTATTACTTTTGTGATTAATCTGTTTTTTAAACAGGATATAGAAGAACGATTTAAAGCAAAAAAGTAACCTGCAGCACTAGATGGGGAAGCGTCGGGACAATAACGGCCATTGAGTAAGCTGGGATAATAGAGAAGATGGATGCAAGAAGCAATTTCAGCATCTAAAAGGCAACTTTCTTCGGCTTTAGAACGAAGATAGTCATTTGTTGCTTGCCAGGGAAGCCCTGCACCATTGCCAAAAGTAGGTAACACATCGCCTCCCCTAGATGATAAGCGTGCCATCCTTTCTGGACCAATCGCTTCCTTAAAAATATAAACAGGTCCCATCTCAGCAAATAAAGGGCACTGACGACGGCGGCGCTGTAAACCTGCAATTGTGGGAGGGGGATTTGTCCCAATGCAACAAAATGCAAGTGGCTTGGAGATCCGAGGGAACTCAAATGGACGAGCTTCATACAATGATCCATCAACGTACAATCTTATTTCACTCTCTGTCTTCCCAATCAGCCCATGCTTGGAAACATGCTCCAGTGCAATGAAGTACCAGCACTGAGGCTTGAATGCATGAGTGAAATGCAGAGAAGCCTTCTTTCCCTTTCCGCTAACATTTTCAACAACCAAAAATTGTGCATGGAAGTATGCTTCCAATCCCTGATTATCTGAAGATAAGAAACTGAATAGTCGTGGCATGTGGGCAGTACCTTCACCAGCAAGAGCACTAGCAGCTGCTGCAGCTGACATAGCAGATGACTTTCCAGACTTGGCTGCTGCAGCTGCTGCTATTGCTGCAGCAGCAGTAGCTGCATTCAGTGTATCTGCAAATGACTCGATGTAAATCCATGTTGCAAATGCATATCCATTCATGAAAGGCCAGCGGCTCTCTCCTGGACCAAGCAAACCAGAGCTCTCACCATCGAACTCGAACGTACTTGCTGGTCCCTTAGATTCCTTTCCACTCATTGCCTTCTCTAATGCCCACATCAAACGAGAAGCCCATGGAGTAGAAAGCGTGTTTGTAATGACTTCAAACCATCTGTGCAAGTCAATCACACTGAGAGAATGTGCTGCTAATTGCTGGATGCAGTGGCACAGAGGAGTCCCATCCCATCCCAAATGTACCTCAGAGACCATATTCTGAAGAAATATATTTTCAGCTGAACTCAAAAGAACTGACAGCAAGCCAGCCATAGAGCACATTGCTCTATTCCTAGTGCAGGCCCGCAAAATAGCCAGCAATCCCCTGACCATCCTTGTCCTCGGGGACATTGAAACCTCTGTATCACCTGCCCAAGGAAGACTGGGAATAAGCTCAGCTGACACGATGGCAGCCCGAGAATTCAGCATGACGCTAGGTGGATTGTCGTCTTCATCATCAAAACTTTCAACTCCACCCATTGTTGCCAAGAGTGAATCAACAACCAGGTAAGCTATGCTATCTGCTTCGTCTCCACTCCCGAAACTCTCAACTCCACTTACAAGGTTCTTCAGCTTCTCCAAGCTCTCGGGTTTACCCATGATGGCAGAGTCCACTAAGTGCAATAATTCCGGGGAGACATTTGGCATAACTGATTTTGGCTTAGACTTCTGTGGCGAACCAATGGGAGAAAACCCGACATCCGAGTACCCAGAATCTAAACTCATAGACGAGTATGACTGTTTAATAGTAGAGTCAGGCTGTTGCTCTGGCCCAGGGCTTGATGTGGAACGATCATGTTTGTCCTCAATACCCCTAGAAAACTCTTGCGGGGACTCATTAAATTGGTCACTGGATTCTCTCGCATCGGATCGGTTTGAATTAGACAAACTAGTGGAATCCAAGTTCCCGACATCAGGTTCACTACCAGCATCCCTTCCGTGATCATTTAATGATACCTGCTCAAACCGGCCATCGTCCACGACTTCCACATTAAACGACCCCGCCTCATCACTATTTCCTACCTCCAGTTCAGAGGCTACTTCCGGAGCATCCACATTACTCCCAGTAACATGCCTGGTCTCATTCTTTTCGTCGTCCTCTTCCATCGAGCAATCTGCCTACAAACCTAAGGCAAATCTCATCCAGAACTATTTACAGTCCTGCCCCTGCTTAAAACAACAACAAAAAGAATAAGCTGACATTTATTCATACCTCTTCAAATAAAACAATTAAAACAAAAACCTATTCCAAAATCAGGCATCGGTTAGTCCTTTGGAGTTCGAACACGAGAGAGAAAAGTTTCGCCTGGCGGATCTAAGCTCGGAAACCGCGATCAAAGCATATCAAATCAAAGATACCCGACGGAACCGCGAACTTCCACACACCGGCGAACCGCCACCGGAAAAAAAAGCGTCGGCGAAGAAGGGATCAGATCTCCAAGTCGCCGGTAGATATAACGGAGAGAGAATTAAAAGTTAACGGGAATGCGATATAGAGGTGAGAGAGAACGCGTACCGCACCGTTGAAGATCGGATCAGTTTCTCCGGTCGGTGATTTTGCAAAAATGTGTATAAAAATAGTAAATAGAGAAAAAAAGAAAAAGTGATTAGGTAATGGGAGGAAGAAAAGAGAGAGGAACTGCGCGAGTGGAGAGGAGAGAGAGAGAGAAGGGAGGAGGCGGTTTGAGCGCGAGATCGAGCAGATTATAGAGCTCTCTCTTACGAAGCTCTGTGGTTGACCCAGTCAAAAACACTTTCCTCTTGGAGCTTGGTCTAATTAATTAACGTGTTTAATAATTTTATTCAATTATATGCTCTGCTATCCAGTGTTCTTCTTCCCACGCCTTTTTCTCTTTTACCATTCTCATTTTTTTCTCCCAAATAGAAGAGAGAAACTTCTTTGTAAGTATAGTCCTGGAAACAAGGTGACTTGGATTCAAGGTATTCGAAAAAGTCATAGAACTCGATATAATTTAATTATGAGTACTAAAAAATGTTAGTCCAAAATTTACATAACATGCAAACTTTTTTCACAATGGCTAAGGTATTTCGGAGATTCATATTCATGTCTTTATCTGTTTAAAACGGCCAAATTCAATTAATCTTGTACCCTTGGATTTGAACCCGACTTATTGTGAAAGATTACGTTGTTGTTATGTTTTATTGTCTAAAGAGTTCGAGCAATTTTTTAGCATATTTTTGTCCTGGGTAAGATTGGAACTTTAGTCATTTTTCATCACTTGTTTTGCTTATATCATTAGAGCAAGTGTTATTTAATATTCAATATCGTTATATTCCAAAAATTTGAACACCAAACCTAGTAAGCTCGTTGATAAGATGATTTTGAACTGGGCTGCATTGCCAGCCCATCTCTTATAATCAGATCGAGTGAACATCGAGAAAAGCCAATCTTATCCGAATTCATGGGCTCAGTTTCTAATTAAACCGATCCAATATAAGTTCATGGGCTTATAGTTTCAACTGTTCTTCGTTAAAAGCCAACCGTATCCGAATTCATGGGCTCAGTTTCTAATTAAACCGATCCAATATAAGTTCATGGCTCAGAGTTTCAACTGTTCTTCGTTCTCTTTACATCTCCATTTATCCCTTCTCTTTTCAGGACCCCGTCTATTTTCGAAATTACGGTATTCATTCCTAATCAAAATGAATGCAATAATCTTCAAAAAAAAAAACAAAGTTAGTACTTAAGTATGAGGTAAGAGTATCGAGTTCCAACACTCGTTCAAAATCCGAATTGTGGAAACAATTTCTCCCACAATTTTAATCTTAAAAAAAAAATGAATGCAATAATTTAAAAAAAAAATTGAACCAACTCCAGAGGAAAACACTTGCCACCGACTCTCTCCCACGTGACGGCTGACAATCACGACACTAGAAAAAAAAAACCTCTCTTAAACCTTTCCAAATCTAAATCCGATCTAGAAAACGTCTCTATCTAATTTCCCTTTCCATCTCTCAAGGTGAAAAGATGAAGCTCCTGGTGGGCCCCATCCTCCATCTAACGGCCATCGTGCTCCTGATCTCGTCCGCGGCCGCAGCGGAACCCCCTGCACCCGCATCGTACACTAACCACACCGTCGGAGGCCGCGCCGGGTGGCTCTTCAACGCCACCACCAACGCCACCTCCGCTAACTTCACCGCCTGGGCGCTAACCCAAACCTTCAACCTTGGGGACTACCTCAGTAAAGTCCAAACCGCCCTCACCTTCCTCTCTTATTTACATCTCCTGCCACTGACTAACTAACTAACTTCTATCCTTGCAGTTTTCAACACCAACTCGAACCAGTCGGTGATCGAGACCTACAACGAGACGACCTTCCGGAGCTGCTCAGTCGACGACGCCTCCGACGACGATACCTTCATATACGACGGTGGGAACGCGCTGGCGGGCAAGTCGATGACTATCGAGATCCCGTTGACCGACGAGGGGAGCGCCTACTACTTCTCCGGGACCGGCGACGGTGTCCCTTGCACCAAAGGGATGGCGTTCGAGATCCAGGTCAACAAGGGCCTCGGGCTGCCTCCGATCCTCAACGAGCCGCCTCCTAATCCGTCCGCGGATGGTCCCGGCTCGTCCCCGTCAACCGACGGTGTCGTGCCCGTTGAGACGTCGGGAAACGGCGGTGCTAGATTGGGGACGGCGGTTGGCTGGGCGCTTGCTTTTCTCTTCGTTCGTCTAGTAATTGGCGCCTAATAAGGTACTTTTCTTACTTTTTTTCTCCGGGAAATCGAATTTATTTGACGAGAATGGGTTTATTCGAGTTTCTTTGACCGCGGAAAAGTTCAGATTGATACTCATATTCTTGTTTCTCTCCTGTGAGGCTATTATGATATCGGCATTCGGTTATTTTATTTCGGTGGTGTATTTTTTTAGGTAACTTAATTCTAATCTTACGATTCAATTAAGAGATGCTGTTTGCAAGTTTGGTTAAAGTGAATATACCTCGTATCTCATGAATGGAGTAATAATACAAAGCGATAATATATATTATTGGTTTATCTCAAACTCAGTTAATACGATTACAGTGCGTGCTGAAATTGAATTTGCCGAATTTGAGATTATTTCACATAGTGCATTAATCTTAAATATGACCATCAAAACGACCTCAACGGAGATAAATATAAGTAAATAAAAAGGGCGAGTTTAATAACTAATGAAATCCTATAATTGTAGGCTTACACCCTGCACAACGTTGTTTGAGTAATGCTGTCCAATCCAGAAATATGAATGATTAATAATTAATTTGTTTTTGAATGACAATATCAGTTAAGAAATGATCATGCAAAATCAAAACTACGTTCATTTACCCCAAAAAAATCAAAACTACGTTCCATTAAATATGCCATTCTAGTTGTTAGAATATAGCGCTTTATTATCTTTTTTATTTTATATTTGTAATACTTAAACCAACATCGAATATTCAAATTAATGGATTCATGACAATTTGTACCTAACATTACAATTAAATACGTGGACCGTTATTGCTTCACTTCATTCATTATGTCTCAGTACGCCAGCTAAAATGAATACACAATTAATTGACTTCAATCGCGTTTGGGAGTTGAAATGTATGACTTTTCATGTTTCAAAATTCTAAATAACGATTCAACATCAAAAAATAATTTTACCAGTCGGTTGATAATGCTATTCAAATTAGTTGATATAGTGCACAAATCATAAAAAAAACGTATGACTTCTCCAACTGAGGGAATATTAACAATAATTTGGATTCAAACTAATAAGCATTATATTTACATTGGATGAATTTGTAATTTATTTTTCTTCATTTATTACATGTGATATTTACCTAACATAAAAATTCATAAAGGTAATATAAGTATTGTATGTTTCTTTAATCTTTTATAGTGAATAAAGGAAATATCGCTTTCTGCCGACAAAATTTTCGTATGTTATATCAACCACTTAATATATTTGTACTTTTATGGCTAATATTTCTGTTATCTATTAAGCCAAATACACTTTACTTTCCAAAAATTACACAACCAATTTGTTATAATGTTCTATGAATATATATTTTACATTTAAAAAAATAATATTTATTTGTATACTTTTTACCAACTTTTGATATTTGTCTATTTCCAACCGTCACCGATACCAAATTGACTCGGGGAAACGACGGACCTGGACTACGATTAAGACAGGGGGAAAAGCAGATTTGTCTTTTTAAAGGGGAAAGGAACAATGTGGAGATACTTCTAAAACAGGCAACAACAAGAAACGGACAGTTCGAGGAGAGGAGTCGGACCTCAGTACCTCACCACCCCATTTGCAATTAAAATCCAAATTAATTATTAATCCCAAAACAGTTTTTTAATCCAAAAACAGTAACAACAAGTCAACAACCAGTACAACACAATTAAAAAAGGCTGTCTTTCTCCATATGGCCTACCTTACCTGGCCACTCTAATTCATCCCAATCGTTATAAATTCCCCAATCTTGTGGAGGCCAATGCGTCTCTTTTTCTTCTCCAGATCAGCTCCATGAGATTGACGACCGAATGAATTGATTTAAACATTTAATTTGAAGATTGAGTAATTTAAATACGCATTGTTAGACATTTGTTGAATCTCGTTACTTTTTAATTTTTTTTCAATGACACTTAATTCGAACATGAATTAATTTAATAATGAGACCAAATTAGGTCATAACTCTAATAGAACCAGCTCGGTCCGAATAAGTCACTATCGAATTCGTCCAAGTCATTATAATTTTGCAGAAGGACATCCGACTGATGTAATTTTTCACAGGTATTTTTGTCTCTCTTTATTTATTTTTTCTTTTCTTTTTCTCTTTAATTCGTACTTTTTTCCTGTCTCACTCTCCCTATTCTTCCAAACCCTAAATTAGAGAACGACATCCGATGAATCTCGACGTCGCCTTCAAGTTTGGTGAGAGCACGAGGCTAGTGGAGGATGACGTTGGTATGAGCGACGCTGGTGAAGGAAGTTCTTCTGTCGCTGGTGAACTCCTCCAATCTATGTCTCTCTCTTCTCTTTCTCTCCTACTCCCTAATTTATTTCTCCCAACCTTAATAGCCAAACACTTTCGTCGATGGTGACTCTCGCCCCTCGTTGACCAACTCTGACGTAAGACGAACAAGTACGATGCCAATGGAGGAGCACGACACCAGTGGGAGCATGACGCTTGCGAAGAGACTCTCGTCCATTGGAAGAAGACTAGGAAGTCAGACCAGACTCTAGTCCTAGTTGCCTCCCTCGTCGGCCAACTCTGATATGAAATGACGATGAAGGATGACACTGGTAGAGGACGACACCGGTAGAGGAGCACGATGCTAGTAGGAGCATGACACCAAAAAAGTGACTCTTTACCTACCAGAGTTAGATTTAACTCTCGTTCACGACAATGACCTATCCCAATGTCTAAATGACAAGCTAAGTTATATCTAGATGGTAGACTGAGCTATATGAATATAGTAGACTCGTCATTATGATGATCGGTGAGTGCAATGGTGAGATCCTAACTCTGATTCATGCTTCTCTCTCGTAGCTCGATGTCTCCACGATAACGATGTATTCTAGCATCGCATTTGGATCCCGCTAGCGATGAAGGAGAGCCCATCACGTCTTTATCTCTATGGAAACAAGAGGGAATTCCACATCCACGCCCTTCACAACTACGAGGACGGGTTCCTGATCCTCCTATTTTGGCTTGAACACGCCATTCAAACTAAGTGCACCACACCATTTAGACTAAGTGCACAACAACATTCAGACTACCAATAACATGCAATTTAGACTAATATGAACACGTCAATATAGAATAATAGCAACACACCATTCAGACTAACTACACCGTCGTTTTGACTACCAAGGACACACAATTTTCAGACTAACATGAACATGCTATTCAGGCTAACTACACCATGCTATTCCGACCAACAACAACACACCATTTTCAGACTAACATGAATATGTTATCATAGAGTAACAACAATATGACATTCAGACAAACAACGACATGCTATTATGACCAATACAAACATACCATTCCGACCAATAGAAACATGTTGTTTCGTCCAACAGAAACAAGCTATTCCACCCAGCGCGTAGCGTAGATCAATTACTGTTTTATCTCTCATACGTGAGTCATGTAAGAAATAAGAAATGTGTATCTTGTAATGAATCTTACCCCTCTAATAAGAGGTGGTATGGTTAAAAACAATAAAATATCAGATTATAATAAGGAATATAATAATAATTAGGCAAATTACTCCTTAGTCCCTGATCTTAATCGAATTTTCTTATCGGGTCCCTTCTTTCTCATAAATGATTTAGCCGTCCTTGTATTTTGGAAAAATATTAGCCTCGGGTCCTTGGTTGACTTTAGCATCCGTTTTTTTATTTTTTGTCATGTGAAATGATTATCGTATCCTTCACAAAAAGACAAAAGTAAGATAAAATTGTCGTTATGTGAAGGGTAAAATAGTCGTTTCACATGACAAAAAAATGAAAAAATGGGTACTGAAGTCAACCAAGGACCCGAGACCAATATTTTTTTAAAATACAGGAATGGCTAAATAATTTTTCAAAAAACAGGGATCCGAGAGGAGATTGTAATTAAGACTAAGAACTAGGGAGTAATTTGCCCTAATAATTATTATTATAAAGAAGTTTTTTTTAGAAGAAATCGAACCGATACTTTGTTACCTTTCAAGGAGAGAGAAGGGTACTTTGTATTAGCTCGAAGCAATAATTGATACTATTTCCCACTTTCTTCTCTTTGTACCCGTTCCCCATTTTCTTTTTCAACTCCTTATCCGATCCCTAATTCCCTAAAATCCTCGCTCCCTCGCCCTCCTTCTGCCTCTCTCTAGGCCCGTACGTAGCTTCTCTTCGGTGATCTTTGGTTGTGTAATGTCAAGAATCGATAACCGTCGGTTACGGTTATTCTCTTGCTGATGCGTTTTTTTTTCTTTCGCTTTTAGATTAATTAATTTTGTGAATTGGCAGGAAAAAATGGGGCTCATATCGGGGATATTCATGGGGGCGATCTTCGGGATCGCGCTGATGGCTGGATGGAAGCACATGATGGGATACCGGAGCAGCAAGCGTGTCGCGAAGGTAACCGCCCCTGGTTTCCAGCGGTTTTCTGATATGATCGCCGGCTTGTTTATTTGCTTGCTTCGCTAGCTTAGCTCTCGGTTCGGCTTAGTTCGG
This sequence comes from Hypericum perforatum, assembly GCA_012979155.1. Lineage (NCBI taxonomy): Eukaryota > Viridiplantae > Streptophyta > Magnoliopsida > Malpighiales > Hypericaceae > Hypericum > Hypericum perforatum. Next base: position 49,658 of record SOPF01027592.1, read on the forward strand.
GGTAGGTAACGGGATAGGGTAGTACTGAACGGATGTGTTTTGCCTGGAGATAGCCACAGAGTGAGTGTCGGAGTGTAAGGATGGAGGATTGAATGGTTCGGCAGTTGTATTGTTGTTCTCGCCTTGTTGAGTGTTGGTTTGCAGGAAGGCGAATAACGCTGGCAGGATGTCTTATTTACTTTTTAGGGATTACTTATTAGTAGAGGATTTTGGCTAGGAGGGAAGGAGGACTGAGGGTCTGAGCCATTGGATGCGCTCATTGTTATTCCATTGGGGAGTGGAGTTTCTTGGGAAGTTGAATAGCCGGGCGTGACCTACATTTTAGGTGTTATTGATCGTTAGCATTAGCTTATCTGGTTACCGGTCTTATATTTTTAAGAAGAAACGGAAATTAATAGTGTCAGCTGGTTGAATGCGATGTTTTCTGTTTGGCAGGCTGTTGATATAAAGCTCCTTGGGTCCCTTAACAGAGAAGATCTGAAGAAAATATGTGGTGATAATTTCCCAGAGTGGATATCATTTCCTGCCTTTGAACAGGTTCTTCCTCCTAGTTAACGGCTTACATTTTTATCCAAGTTTAAGAACCTGCTATCTCTTAGGTATTGGGATATGCCATCTTGTTGGTGGGTAATGTTTTCAGCAATGTAGTCATGTGCAGGTAACAAATCAGTCTTGTCTGCATCATGCAGGTGAAATGGCTGAACAAAAATTTGAGCAAACTGTGGCCGTATGTTGCAGATGTAAGTTGGTCTTTCTTCATATAACTTGTTCTGAGTAAACTACCTACACTTGATGTAGACTTAAAGTTTTCGTACCTGCATATCAACCTCCTCCTTTTGTTGGCTTCTGTTGACAAACTAAAACTGTTATGAAACAGATGACTCAAATGTGTAAGAAAAGAAATGTCTGTAATCAAGGATAAATGTTCATGAATAATCTAATATGAGCTTTTTCAACGAACCATTATAAAGGAACCATGTTTGAGATTCACTTGCGGTTTCAGGCAGCTACTATGGTGGTTAAGGAATCAGTTGAACCTTTGTTGGAAGATTATCGACCCCCAGGGATTACCTCATTAAAGTTTAGCAAGTTTTCTCTCGGAACAGTTCCTCCAAAAATTGAAGGTATGGACAAATGACTGTGTTGTTTCCTTAATGTAGTAGGACAACTTTGGGCCTGCCCTATGTTAGTACCATTAGCCATGAACAAATGATATGTTGCTTTTATGATGTGAGAACCAAGCATAGTCAAATTCTGCCTGGAAACTTTGGGCACATGCTGATACCTGGGTACTCAAGGAGAATGAAAGCTTTTGTAATAGATGCAGTAGACATATGGTGTTATTCAGTGATAATATTGTTGAACCTTAATCATTCACTGAATGCAGGAATCCGTGTCCAGAGTCTGAAGAAAGGTCAAGTCACCATGGATATTGATTTTCGATGGTGTGGTGATCCTAGTATTATCTTAGCAGTTGAAGCTGCAATTGTTGCTTCATTGCCAATTCAGGTTGGTTCTTTTATTACTTTCAAGTGATGCTTCTTACACCAATATCTAATTGAGCCAGGGAAGAAAAATTCGGTAAATTTCTGTTTTGTAGCAAGTCTGCTGAGTTTCTTGGTCCATAACTCTTTTTTCACCTTGTTGAATACGAAGATATTTGAGCAATTATTCAGATTTTGTGAGGATTGTTCTTCTCCCTCCTGACTGATATCTTTTCATGTTTTAGGTCGCTTCTGATTTGGTGCTTTTAATTTTCATGTTTGAGGGTTCCTTTATTGTAGCGTTTCAAAGGAGTCAGAAGTCAAAGTATAAATGACGAAGTTATAGGTCCCGTTAATTGCAGCTAGACACTTCTTAAGCTCGTGCATGAATGAATAGTGCAGCTATGAATGAAGCAGAAACCAAGCCCCTAATTACACAAATTATTAACCCCCACTTCGATTTTCTGTTATTTTATACTTGCATTCTATTGTGTTTTTTTTCATGAAGTGCTAACCTGGTGGACCACATCCTGCAGTTGAAAGATCTTGAGGTTTACACTGTCATCCGCGTCATCTTCCAACTTGCCGAGGAGATACCATGTATATCTGCAGTTGTCATTGCTCTGCTGGCTGAGGTAAGTCGAAAGTTCATGAGTCACTCAAAATAGCTTCCCCAGCTGGAGTGGGGCAATGAAGAGAACATTGTTGATTTTTTTTCGGCCATGCTATTATCAAACATTGGTTTGACTTGCTTTTGCTTGTATTGATCAGCCAAAGCCAAAAATTGATTATGTTCTGAAGGCTGTTGGTGGAAGCTTGACAGCAATTCCTGGATTGTCAGATATGATTGATGTGGGTGATGTTTTATTGTTTAACTTTTTTCTCCTTGTGTCTATTGATTTGGTAAGCTTACATGGTGTCTTCCTTGGGCAGGACACTGTGCATTCTATTGTAGAAGATATGCTTCAATGGCCTCACAGAATTATTGTCCCAATTGGTGGCATACCTGTGGATACAACGTAAGTGAAATTTCTTCGTTATCTGTACCTTCAGTTCTCAATTGTTGATGATTGATTAGAATTAATTCTGATGATCACCTCTCACATGCCGCACCAGTATCAAACTGGAAATTGAGAATTAACATTGGAGTTTATTGTTAATTAGTATCACTCTTGTGTTTTGTTACTTTAATTGCAAAGAACAATGACCTTTAATATCTTTTCCAATTATGATTCACTGGAGTTGAGATCCTACGTCTTTAAATCCGATTCTTGCTATCATCTATTCCTGGATAAGGCTCTTTATTGTATCATCCATGGAGATATTATCATTCTGTTGATATTAACCATCAGTCATTATTTTGCAGTGACTTGGAGCTCAAACCTCAGGGAAAACTTTCAATCACTATTGTGAAGGCTAATGATTTGAAGAACATGGAGATGATTGGGAAGTCTGATCCTTATGTGGTCTTGTATATTCGCCCAGTGGTGAAAGTCAAAACAAAGACTGTTGAGAATAACTTAAATCCTGTTTGGAATCAAACGTTTGAATTGATTGCTGAAGACATGGAGACACAGTCACTTGTATTTGAGGTACTCTCTGATATTTGATATCCCCCAATTTCCTAGTGTGAACCCTCTTTCATGTTGTCGTGGATAATATCTTGGCTGGTTCCTTTTTCTGTTTTGGTAAAATTTCCAAGGCCAAGCTTTCTTCCTTCTCGTGTACTATTAGTGCATTGCATTCTCTTGAGCTAATTTTTATCTTTTCTCATGTGATCTGCATGTTGAACATATATTCTTTCCAATGAAGACTGTTTTATAGTCGTTGCGATCATCAAAATTAAGCACAAAGCCGCACCAATTCAAAACAAAGCTGCACCTAGATTAACATGGATCTGTATCTCATTTGACTTCATTTTGGCTGATTCTTTCAACAGGTTTTTGACGCGGATATTGGTCAAGACAAGAGATTGGGCATAGCAAAATTACCTCTACGTGACTTGGTGTCAGAAACTGTGAAAGAGACTGAATTGAGACTGATGCCATCTCTTGATATGCTGAAGATAAAGGATAAGAAGGATAGGGGGACTATAACTGTTAAGGTGTGTGCGTGTGTGTGTGTGTGTGTGTGTATAAATAATAATTGTTGTTTTTTGTTTAGGCAATTTATCCTGGCATCTTTCGATTGATTATAAATTCCGCTGTGTTCTCTGTTGCTGAAAATCAATTCCTTTCTCTGAATTTTGCATTCTCCTGCACAAGTGAAGTAGACTCTTGAGCTCTTTGCTTTGTGAGCCCTTATTGAGAAATTGCTGTGCGGTTTATTTGCCACTTCTTTTGGAAACTTGAATAAGTGAGCTTTGGATTGGCAGGTTTTGTACCATGAATTTTCCAAGGAAGAGCAATTAGCTGCTCTGGAAGAGGAGAAGAGGATCTTAGAAGAGAGAAAGAAGCTAAAGGCAGCTGGGGTGATTGGAAGTACGATGGATGCACTTGATGGAGCAGCTTCGTTGGTGGGTACTGGACTTGGTGCTGGAGTCGGGCTCGTCGGCAGTGGCCTTGGTGCAGGAGTTGGCCTTGTCGGGACTGTTGGTGGGGCTGGGGTTGGCATTGTGGGAAGTGGCCTTGGAGCTGTAGGCAGCGGCCTGTCGAAAGCGGGGAAGTTCATGGGCAGGACAATCACTGGCCAGTCCAGCAAGAGGAGTGGCTCCAGTACTCCTGTCAATAGTGTGCAAGAAAACGGTGGGGCGAAACCACTGTAATTCCACTCTCAAGTGTGTTGATTTGTTGTTTGATTTCTCCCTGTAGATTGAAAAACTCAACGACGAACTTTTAAGAGGCTGAACTATGTGAATCTGCGAATTTGGCTTAGATGTTGGTTAGTAACAATTTCTATCTTATCAATGTTTCTTTTAGTTTGTACGAGTATATAACAATCTTTAGAACGTTGTAAAAGTGCAATAAGGTGATTCTTCTGCTTTTGAATTTGATTGTCTTGGCGAAGTTGTCTTGTATTTTTTAACCTCAAAATGACAAAATCTTGTCAAAATTGTCAATACTATTTAGATAATCTCCGTAAGTTTTAACATTGTAGACTTAAGAAATAATATTCTAATTGGGTGGGCTTTTGAAGTCTTGTGTTCTATTGTAACAAAACTTGGGCCCGAATTTTCATCGGCTACAATTTCTTCTATGGTAATTTAGTTAAATTTCTCTAATAATGAGAATGAAAAAAAATCAGATAAGAAAGATTTGCCTGTAAGAAAATTACTTAAAAGTTTAAATAATAAATACACAAAGTATAAAAAGTTACTTGTCTATATTTAAATTACATAAATCTTGACTTATTATGTCATTAAAATATTTTATTCGATAAAAATATTTTCTTACAACAAGACAACGGTCATAACCTAGTGGTATTGGGAGGTGTTGAGTTGGTGGAAGTCCAAGGTTCAAACCTTGGCTTAAGCATATGTTGTAATAGAATAGAATTAGAATAGGATCTCAAAAATAATAATAATAATTATTATTATTATTATTTAAAAGTTATATAAATATTAATATATTATGTAAAAATTTTCAAATAAATAAGTCTTAACACCAAGTACTATCTTAAAATATTTTTTTTATTTGTAAACTACGTAAAATATGTGTTTTTACTACAAAATAATATTTTATTCAAAAATTGGGACCAAAATATTTTATTAAAACTTTTTGAAAGAATATAAATTATCATAATAAATAAATTATCATATTTACATATTGCTTTCGACTCGAGACCAATATTTTTTATCAATTTAAATATGTTAAAATATCTATAGTATATTTCTTTACATATATTTTATTGTTAAAATATTAAATTTCAACATACTCTTAGTTTCTGGTTTAGTGTATCCGTCCTCTCTATTGGCGATGATGACAACCAAGTTGGTTAGGAAAGGAGACGTTAACCATGCTTTACGAGAGTAATCTTGTGGGCGGAAAGTCGCAACCGTGAAATCAATAAAATCTCAACAAAGTTGGTTGACTTTTTTTTCTGATAAGTAGTTGGTTGACTTTATGTCATTTTTCACCACTGTTATCTATAAATTACTATTCTAACTAATCCACATTTAAATTAAACAATATTTTGAAAAAAGTAGGACTCTTGATTTTTACAGGAATTTAAATTTAAATTTTGATTTGTATAACATTTTCTTACCCTGGTAGTTTGTGACACGTGACGAGCATAGCTCTCGGTCGCTTAACGGACAAACAAAAAATCCACCCGTTGGTAAATTAATTAATCGAGTGAGACAATAGAAGACAGTTTCGGTTGGTTCGAGTTTGGTTGAAAAAATAACACCTGTCATTCAACTGCATAGTATTACATTCTAAAGACTAATTAAAATTCAAAACATATAATGTATACAAAAATAATTTAATATTTTATCGTCACAATTAGATAGGTCTTTTCAATTTTGTAGTGGTGGATCTTCTGAAGATACACGTTACATGCATAGGCCTGTATGCATTTCTCGAGCTAATGTTAAAACATATAAAATCTGCTATTTTTCAACATCCCACTTTAATTTATATTCATTTTAATTTGTACACGATGAAGAAGATTATTTTATTGAGCCCCAATAAGATTCGAAAAATTATGCCGAGTGACCATTTGATTCAGTAGCATTGTTCCCACTCATGTGGGGTGAAGTCCAGGGTTCGATTCCTGGCATGAGCATTTCTGATGTAATAGAATAGAATTTAGAATAGGATCTCAAAAAAGATTTGAAAAATTATAATAAAAATTTTGGTGGGGAAGGAGAAACATAATATATAAAGAGAGTTCAATGACATTGTTATTTACAAGATAGTCTTTTTGAAAGGGTACATTTACAAGATAGTTTAACCAACCATATATTCCTTTAATCAACTAGGATGCTTTTTTTTTCCTTCTCAAAAGTCAATTGAGACAGCATTTAGTGGCAATAAAAAAATGCATCGAGGAAGAAGAGATTTGGAAGCTAATGAGTATTGGGAGTGGGGAGATTCATTAGGGAATATTATTTAATGATGCAAAAGCACATTCAACCCACATCAGTATTGGAAATATCAAAGCCTTGATGGGTCAATGCTATGGCCCCCGCCCGACAAGCGTGGTTTTGAAGACTACTATAAAATTTGAAGCGTGGGCCTCACATGATGTCTCCTCTCCCCCACTATGTCGTTCTCTCTTGACTCGACCTCTTTATTTTTCTTTTGTTATGTTTTAGTTTTGCAACGATTTTCTTAATAATTTTACATCAAAATCTTAAGTGAATATAATGGCTTATAAGTTGACTACTGTGAAGTACTGCAATGTCACGCATATGTACTATTTGGTGGAGAGATTTCCTTTTATCAATTCATTACGTAAGAGTATCCACCGCGAGAATGTCATGCTCTTATTCATTGCACGCATCAATCAAGAGCGAGGAGATGTGTAGAGATTTTAATACATATCTTGTCTTTGCATGTCAGAGAGGCAAGTAACGCGAGGATTGGTACACCCAATTTTTTTCCTTTTCTTTTTTTTATTAAAAAGAATTTATAACTTTTTTCTATTTATCATCATTTTATTCGAACAAATTTTTTTAATGTTGTTAACAATTTTATAAATTATTTTGTTATTAATAATCCAATTGATGTGGTTTAGAAAATTTTCAATTTATGTGGCCAAAAATTATTTCACAAGTCTATAAATATAGGTAAATGTCATTTTATTGTTATTTACCAATTCACAAATTCTTTAGTCTTTTCACACTATTTTTTCAAACCATCTCATCTTTTCATATAAATCTTTATGGATCCAGTTTAGATTCTAATTTTGATGATTCATTCACTTAATTTATGGGTCAATCAAAGCACTAGCATATGACAATTATTAGGTTCTTGTGGCATAATTGAAAAATTGCACGCTAATTATTGAGTAAGAGCGCTTTACTCTATGGCGAAAACATACTAGCAATAATGATCGAGAAGTTGGTGATGATCACTTGGTGTTAGACTATTTTGTCGACACGCTAGCACAAGGAGATGATTTTTTCAAACACAGGTTTTGTATGCGAAGACCATTACTCCTTCAACTAATTGACGTGGTAAGTGTCGTTGACTCATATTTCCAACAAAGCGAGATGTTATTGATAAATTCAGGGCTATCGACATTATAAAGCAACACAAAAGGTATGAGGATTCTTGCCTATGGGACATCAGCTAATGTTGTGGACCGATACTTGAGAATTTGTGCATCCACAATAATAAAAGCTCTCAATAAATTTTTACAATACGTCATGTCTTACTTTGGTGAGGACCATAGAAGAAAGCCCAATAAACAAATCTGTCAGGATTACTCCATGTCAAAGAATAACGTAGATTATGAGGCATGATATGTTGTATTTATTGCGTACACTAGAAGCAGAAAAAATTATTAATTGCATGGGCTAAATAATTTGCTGAAAGAAGTGGAAATAAAATTAGTGTATTTGGAGCAATTGTTTGATATGAACTATGGATATGACATACTTTTTTAGTGTACAAGGTACGTGCAATGATATAAATGTATTATAAATATTTCATATTTTTCTGATATATTGAAATGCCGAACCTAAAAAGTAAGTCATCAATGATCATCGTAGAGAGATGTCAAACTATCTCGGTGATATGATATATTTGTAATAGACTACTCTTTATTAAGTCAATTATAGTTCTGTCAATCATTAAACACAAGATGTTCGTTTAAATTCAAGAGAGATATAAAAAGGTTGCAATAATTGAATTATGCCCAACAGAATTTAAATCTAATAAATTTGAAATACGTCATTGAGAGAATCTATCTCTAAGAAAAAATCGATATTATTTGATTTTAAATGTCAGGTTTGATTCTCTTCATGAAGGGGCATCCAACGTTTCAAATATTACTAGACTCTCACATGCTTGATTAAGGATTTTCCATTGAAAATTAAATTTACTGTTAATACCAGTTTTCTAATTTTAATTTAATTCGGCTTTCTATATTGTTAACGACTAATTAGGACGGTGAATCATAGTGTCCGTTAACCAGCTTTTCGACTAAAAAATCAAGTATAAATTATAATTTCCAAGGGCTACGATTGTAATATACCTATTCCAGCAAAATGGTCAACACAGATACATGAAAAAAAGTAAAACGTCGCAAACTACAAAAAAGAAAAAAAGTCTAACCCCATAGGTCAAACCCAAACACCATGGCTCGGCTCCTGAGGACGACGAGGCTCTGACACTCCTCCGACTAATCTCTGTTTGGCTAACGTGCACTCTGTCGGCTGTTCCCGTCTCCGCCAATAGCGACAAAGCGCGCCTTGAATGCCCGAAAACAGACAAAAAGACTGTTTCTCTTTCTCATGTGCAATTACTTTTATAACCCCCGAGTTATTCACCTCAACAACTATTCAGCTGCGCTATTCCCTTCAATGACCCCCCGAGTTATGGAGTTTAGCACCAACCCCATAGTGGTCCAACTAAACTACAGATAGTTGTGGTATTTTCTACATATTTTAGAGGTAAATATTATTCTCTATAATGCTTACAGGAAATTTTATGAACTTTTAATTCAAAATTTTAAAGTGAATTTAATAATTTGATTAATAATTGTTGCTAAAAAAATGACTAAATTATAATAATTTTATTGTGTTTTCTGGTCCATTAGTTATTAGAGAGAAAAATTGACAAAAGTGATCTACACCCATTAATTAGATCCTAGATTTAGTTTCCGTAAATAGTGCTGGTGGTTATTAATAGTTAGTTCCCTTCTAACTCGCACTTGATCGTTAACTTAAAAGAGTTAGATTTGTGATTTTATCTCCCCAACTGTTTTACCCGCGCAACGTAAATTAGCTCACGTGAGGATTGGTGTACGGAACCCACAACTGCGCAACCGGAGGAAGCCACGTGTACCAAATGGTCAAATCTCATAGTGGATCCTTGTCACCCCACACTTCCTTCCCTTATCCTCCCAACGCCACCACAATAAATAAAAATAAATTGTTAAGAGAATAACACTAACTAATATTAACAATTATACTCAATTATCTACGGACTTCCAAAATATATGATATTTAGATTAATTATGCACTTCTTGAATATAAAAATATAATTAGAAGAATCGTTTGTTTTAATTTAATAATAAAAAAATACTTCAGCCTTACGCTTCTCTCTTTTCTCGCTCTCGAAGAACACAAAAGGACCGGAGAGGAGTGAACCCCGAAAGAAAAAGATCTTTAACTCACTCCAAATGAAGTCCCTCCTCTAACAACCGCCCTCCGCTTTCTGCATTATTTACACGAAATGCCATCCCGCTACTTGAAGTCTCTCCCGACGGATCCCAGGCCGCCGGCGAGCCACCACCACCACCATCACAACCGTGTGCCCCTCCTCCCGCCGCTACTCGCCGGAACCCTGACCCTCGTCCTCCTCACCCTCCTCCTCGCGTTCGTCCTCTTCTACCGGAAGCTCACCCGCAACCGCACCGCCCCGTCGGCCTCGCCGGATCTCAAGTCACAGGTCGCCGGCGCCGGAGCTAACCCCCGCGAATGCCGGCGGTTCTCGTACTCCCTCCTCCGGCGAGCCACCTCGTCGTTCTCCGCGTCCAACAAGCTCGGCCACGGCGGGTTCGGGTCCGTCTATAAGGCCGTGTTCCCGGGGCGCCACCACCTCCCGGAGGCCGCCGCCGTGAAGATGATGGACCCCACCGGGTCGCTCCAGGGGGAGAGGGAGTTCCACAACGAGCTAGCCATCGCCGCCACGCTGGCATCCCCGTTTATAGTCTCTCTGTTGGGATACTCCGCGAACCCGAGGAAGGGGAAGCTTCTGATCGTCTACGAGCTCATGGAGAACCGGAGCTTGCAAGAGGCGCTTCTGGACCGGAAGTGCGAGGAGCTGATGAGCTGGCAGAAGAGGTTCGAGGTGATCCGCCAGGTGGCGAGGGGTTTGGAGTACCTGCATTGCTTCTGCGACCCCCCGGTCATCCACGGAGATGTCAAGCCGAGTAATATCTTGCTCGATTTGGAGTTCAATGCGAAGATCGGTGATTTTGGACTAGCGAGGGTTAGGGTTTCGGAGGATGGAGAGGAGGTGGTGGGGCTGGTGGAGGAGGAGGATAACGGGTCTATTTTGGAGGAGGTGGAGAGGGAGAGTTGTGTGACCACTACTAATAGGAGCAGGGGTTTGCCGGATTCAGATGCCTCTCCGGAGGTAGGGTTCGATAAGGGGAGCGTGGCGGGTAGTAATGGCGGGAGGAAGGGGGGGTCGAGGAGGGACTGGTGGTGGAAGCAGGACGGGAATGGGGTCGGGGAGTCGGAGTCCGGGAGGGTGAAGGACTATGTGATGGAGTGGATCGGTAGCGAGATCAGTAAGGAGAGGCCGACGACTGATTGGATTGCTACTGCTGCTAATGATGGAGACAATGGTGAAGAGTGCAAGGCGGTAGGTGCAAAGAGCTTGAAGCTTACGGAGACGAAGAAGCCGAAGAAGAGGCTAGATTGGTGGGCCTCCTTGGACAAGGAGAGGATGAAGAGGAAGGAGAAGAGTAGGAAGCCGAGGGAGTGGTGGAAGGAGGAGTTTTGTGAGGAGCTGACCAAGAAGAAGGAGGAGAAGATGAGGAAGAGTAAGAAGAGAGGGCTTAGTGGCGGCGGTGGAGAGTCGTGGTGGCAGAAGGAGGACGACAGCTTTTGCGACGATGTGGTACGAGAGAGGAAGAAGAGGAAGAGCAGGAGCAGCAGGGGAAGTATAGATTGGTGGTTGGATGGTTTAAGTGGTGAATTGAGGAACATGAGGAGGACTAGCCAAGATTTCGTAAGCTGTGAGATTCCCAAGAGTGGTGGTGTTAGTAGCACCCCGAGTATGAGAGGGACCGTGTGCTACATTGCCCCGGAATATGGCGGCGGAAGCCAGCTATCCGAGAAGTGTGATGTCTACAGCTTCGGCGTTTTGCTTCTTGTCGTGGTCTCCGGGAGGAGGCCGTTGCAAGTTACCGCCTCGCCGCTATCGGAATTCGAGAGAGCGAACCTGATCTCGTGGTCTAGGCAGCTAGCCCACAACGGGAAGCTATTGGATCTTGTTGATCCATCTATACATTCCTTGGACAAGGATCAGGCATTGCTCTGTATTACCATTGCACTTCTCTGCTTGCAGAGATCCCCTAATAAACGTCCTACCATGAAAGAGATCGTGACGATGCTCTCCGGCGAGGGGGAGCCACCCAATTTGCCATTCGAGTTTTCGCCGTCCCCACCATGCCCGTTCAAGTCCCGGAGAAAGCTCCGGTGAGCCGAATCAAATTGCTTACATCTTTTGTGCTAACATCATTAGCAAAAAGGGTGCATTTTCCCACTGTAGTCTTTTCTTAACAACTAGGATTGTATTAATTTTTTTTGCTGCAGTTTGTAACTTGTAGGCTACGGAATCCTGTGTTGATGTTGTTGCAGTGTAGAAATTGTTTGCTATAATGGAATAGGTACGCAGATTTCTTTTCCATTGGAGCTTCGTGCTTTTTCTAGGGTTTAATGCATTAATTTATTTGGGTCCTACGCAATCCATCTCTCTAAGATTTTGACCTTACGGGCTAGTGATAATCTTACCTTTGCTTTTTCTCGTCCCTTTTCTTTTCTTTTCTTTTAATTGATGAAGTGTAGGAATCCTATGATTTAACGGTTCGAGTGATAAGGTATTGATGAAATGAAACGACTTTTGCTTTCCAAAGGTGACAATCGACCAGAATTGAAATGTCGGATTTTATCCAAAAAAGTATTATTGTTCACTAAAAATTAAGAAAATGGTATTAATGTGCGACTTATTTTGATGTAAAGAAAGTTATTTAAGGAGCGGTTTGTTTAACAATATATTTTGTTTATGAGACCAGAATTAAAAAAAAATGTTACCGTTTTGCTAGCATACCGAGAGAGGCCATTTCCTGATCTGCGCACTTTCTAGAGATCTCAGTGGTTTATCTTGATTAGATCACATGGAATTCAGCTTCTTTCTTTATCTGATTTGAGTAGGAAACATGGAATTCAGCTGAAACAACATCATCACCCTTTGAGGCCCCGCCATTTATTTTATTCTGGGGTCATGAATCATGATGAAACAATAGGCTTAAGAAATTAAATCATTTTCCCTTTTTAATGTACAATTATGATTTATGGGTAAATGATCTATCGAGTCTCTAATATTTTAGGACAATTTTTAGGATGCTCATTACGTTATTGATATGGTCATTTTGGGAACACGTTTCGGTTCTGTAATAAAATTACGAGACCAGTTCTATACAGAGACGCACCTTTTTTTTGTTGGTTTAATAGGGATAATTAATTTATTAATTTTTGATTTAAGTAAATATCACATACTTTCTAGTATTTTGAATTTAAAAGTTATTTTTGAAAAAAAAATTAACTACTATTTAATAATACAATTATTTTCAGTACTTGAACGTAATATAACCGTGAAAATCATTTTATTTAAAAGTTATAAATTTTTTATGTTCAACTGGTTTGATTAATTGTGTTCAAATAATTAGTTTAGATGTATGTTCAAATTATCCTCTTATGTACAAATGGTTTGATTAGTTATGGTTCATATAAATCAGTATTCAAAAATAGTTTGCTTATAAATGTTCAAATAGTTTGATTAGTTGGGTTCAAGTAGTTTGTCAATAAATGTGTAAATAGTTTGATTAGTTACATTTAAATAGTTTATCAATAATTATTCAAATAATTTGATCACTTAGGTTTAAATTCACATGGTTTGGTCAGTTAACATGACAAACATTTAATCGTAATATTAAAGTTATTTAAACTACGATTACAAACTATTTCATCTTAATTTAATAGCTTTTTTAATCGTGATATATAATATACCATTGGATTATAATAGTTTGGTCAATTATATCCTCTTACGCTCAATTGGTTAAGTCAACTAAGTTAAAATAATTTTGTCAACTGTGTTCAAATAGTTTGACCATATATATTCAAATGGTTAGACCATGTATGTTCAAATGGTTTGACCATGTGTTCAAATAGTTTAAGCAAATATGTTTATATAGTTTGCGTAATTATATCAAATACTTTGCTCTGTTAGATGATCTGCTATATCAAATCGTAACAACATAATATACCAGAATAAACTATTTAATCATATTAGTGTAAACTATTTGATTATGATAGAATAATTTTTTTTATCATTACAAGGCACTCATACTAATGAAAACTATTTAAATATATTACAGTAAATTATTCGAATATTTCACAATAGATCATTCAAAAATATCAGAGAAATTATTCGTACATGTGAGAGCAAATTATTCGAACATGTTAGAACAAACTTATCTGAACAAACCACTGAAGTTAGCTATTCATCGTCTTCACCACTTGTCTTCCAGAGATGACAATATAGGATGGAGAGAAGAAGAGAGAGATAAAGAATCCCAACATTAGATTCGTCCTCCCTATCCTCTTCTTCGCTAAAAATTCCAACCCTAAATTCGTTTTTGCCGTTGGTAGTTAGTGGCATCCTCGACATAGTATTCAACCTCGCCATTTACCATCATCACCACTCTTTTTTCTGTGACAACAATAAAGGAGAGAGAGAGGGATAGAGAGAAAAAAGGGAGGGAAAGAGAGAAAATCTCAATTCTAAATTCATCTTTGTCGTTCTTTCTTCTATGCTAAAAATTTAACCCAAGATTCGTCCTCGTCGTTGGTAGTCGTCGTCATCCTCGACATCAGTATTTACCCTCACCATTTGTCGTCCTCATCACTCTTTTTTCGATGATAACAACAAATGAGGGAGGGGGAGAGAGAGATAAGGAAGAGTTTACATAGAAGATGTACAAAATGGTACAAGACACTCTTAAATCATTTTGTACATACAGAAACGATTTTTGTCATTCTATAATCATTAAGATCAAGAATTGTATTTAGTTATCAAAAAATAGTATTACATCTTTAGTTTAGTTTTTTGGAAAAAAACTTCATTGATGGTCTGAGGTTATAAATTTTTTGCGACATAATAATATGGTCATAAAATGATTTATTTGATTTTAAAGTTATTTTTTTATTATAGAAAAACTCTGGATTTTGCGAACAAAAAATTACTCATAAACTAGAAACTAGAATCGGTGTCCATATCTAGACTACCGATCTCGCACCACCTCTCCCTTCGCCGCCGTGATCTCCAACGAAACCCTAGCTTACACTAAACAATTGATCAGTAAATAAATCAACACACAAACTAACTAAAAATGGCGCCAAAAAGCACCAGACGGCCCTCAGAAATCGACCCCCAAGAGTATCTCAGGTGCGCCCTAAACCCGGACGGGTCGCTCACCCGCCACCCGATATTCCCCAACGTTCCCCCTTCCCCAGAACCCGACCCGTATGAGCTCGACCCGCCGGCGGCCCTCTCCAAGGACGTCCCCCTCAACCCTCACCACAAGACCTACATCCGCCTCTACCGGCCGCCGTCGCCGTCCGGGGCCAAGATCCCAGTCATTATAAACTTCCACGGCGGCGGGTTCACGTTCTACAGCGCGGCCACCGCGCCGTTCCACGAGACCTGCAACTGTTTGACTCTGTTCCCGGCGCTGGTCCTCTCCGTCGAGTACCGACTCTCCCCCGAACACCGACTCCCCGCCGCCTACGACGACGCCATGGATGCCGTTTTATGGACTCGTGACCAAGCACTTGGTACGTCATATACATAACTAATGATTATTTATTACTTAGATTGAGAAGTTTTGAGGTGAATGAAAAAAATGTGATTGAAAATTAATTCCTACTTAGAATTTCTTCTCATTAACGTGCCAAGTGGAAGTGAGACTACTAAGAATTAAACCAATTGCTGTGTTTTCACATAATAAAAGGAAGCAAGGGACGAGACCCGTGGCTGGAAGAGTTAGCTGACTTCAGCAAGTGCTTTTTGATGGGGAGCAGCGCGGGCGGGAACGTGGTGTACCATGTGGGTCTACGATGCGTGACCACCGACGTCTCCCCTTTAAAGATCATAGGCTTGGTTCTCCTCATTCCCTACTTTGGTGGCGTGGTCCGCACCGAGTCCGAGCTCCGTCTCGTCGATGACAAGATCCTCCCATTGCCCTGCAACGACTTCTTGTGGTCTCTCTGCCTCCCCTTCGGCGCCGACCGCGACCATCCCTTTTGCAACCCCTCTGCCGTTGCGGCTGGCCCCTTGAAGGACGCCATCGGGAGATTGCCTCCCTGCTACATCAAGGGGTATGGTGGGGACCCACTTTTTGACAGGCAGAAGGAGCTGGCGCGCGTGCTGGAGGCGCACGGGGTGCGGGTGGTTGCCAAGTTTCAGGATGACGGTTTTCACGCCTGCGAGATGTTCGACCCTGCCAAGGCCCAGGCCTTGCACAATGAGATCAAGGAATTCATCTGTGGCATTTGCAGACCTAATTCTGCCCTATGATCAAAGGAGTTCGTGTCAACCATACAATAGGTTGATTGTTGAAGTTCGATATGATATATCACGTTAGTTGATGGGTGCACACGAGAAAAACAATTTGTGTCACTAAATTGTCATTTGGAGTTTGATGGCTTTGTTGAGTTAATAAGGAATGGCCTGAAGCTCGTCTATACCTTTACGGTTCATGTGCAACTCATTTGGAATTTCAAAGAGTGATATCGTCGTGTGCCTTGCGACTGGTGAAGCCAATATCGACAAGTCTGAAATTCTGTTGAAGTTTGCTTCCATACTACAATTCGTTAATCTTGAGAATGTGCAGGTATATCAAATTCATTTTCATTTTTACCCTATGATCGTGTTTAAGGTTTGCATTACCATGTTTGTTCTCAGTGATCCGGCCATCTTAAACTTTTTTTTCTCTTTCATTTTAGTGCTTTATAGAGTCCGAGTTTGTATACAAATGATGTCATATAAGTTCGCTCGGGAAACATTATCAGGATTCAGGTGAGTGCTGTCTGTTCCTTCCTAATTTGACCATACCCCAAACTTCAGTTTCTGCAGCGAGATCGACTATTCTGTCGATTTCCATTCCAGCAGCAAGTGGGAGAAGGACTGGACAAGGGAGGGTCGGCATCGATCGCCATTTGATCTGCAGAGAAGATACTTTCAAACGTCACACGATCTAAGTAGAGAGGTAGATAAATTCAGCAAAAGAGTCCTGAGAGAGGAGTTTGAACGTGCTGCGAGGCTAATGCAAGAAGACGCAGATCCTTTGTGTTACACTTTTTGAACCCTCTTGTCTCTGCTTGATAAATTTGTAGTAATTTGACATGGGTATCTTCAAGTTGTAATTATGGCGGATGTGGCGCCAACCTTGTACTTACCCTTTAACAATCTAAAAGATATTATAGTGTCTTACGAGGAATTAATTTAGTTTCTGCATTCTCTTCGTAATACAACTATAGTTCACTTTAGTATTGTCCTTCGGGACTAACAAGAAGAAATAGTACTAAAATATTTTGATCGATCCGATCTTAGGACTTAACTTATCATTTATGGACAATATGATCAAAGTATTTTTTGTTTTATTTTTTTTATCTTATTTGATAGGAGTAAGTTTTACAAATGCCACTTTTAATAATTATAAACTGTTAAAAATGTGGATTTTGAGAAATTTCTATCATTTAAAACAAAACAAAATCACGAGATATTTGGTCAAATAACCGTCAAACTTGATGAAAGTCAAATAAACGACATAGCATCCCAAAAGTCCTCATCCTAAAACCACCGACAGAGTAAGTAAAAGCAAACGAAAATGGAATCTCCAAACGAAGCCACTCTCCCAGAAGTCCTAATCCTAAAACCACCGCCGGCCTACGTCCTCCTCGGCGAGCACCCCTTCACCTCTCCCAAGTTCCGGTACCTCAAACCCGACGGCTCCGACCTCAACGACTTCCTCGCCGCGCGCGCCCGCTCAGTCCGCGCCCTGGTCGCGTCCGGGGGTCTCCCCGTCGACGCGCGCCTCCTCGACCTCCTCCCCTCCCTGGGGATCGTCGTCACCACAAGTGCCGGGCTCAACCAGGTCGACCTCAGGGAGTGCCGTCGGCGCGGGATCAGGATCGCCAACGCCGGCGACGTTTACTCCGCCGACGTGGCTGACCTTGCCGTGGGGCTGTTGATCGACGTCACGAGGAAGGTGTCCGCCGCTCATCGGTACGCCTCCCGAGGCCTCTGGGCTTCGCGCGGCGACTTCCCCCTCGGATCTAAGGTGCGATAACATATGAAATGGTATTTTCGGAATTACCAGAATTTTTCCTAATTAGGTATTGTTTTCTTTGGGATGTGAATCTCTTTTGTTGAATGTAGATTGGAGGGAAGCGGATCGGAATAATCGGATTGGGACGAATCGGATTCGAGGTTGCCAAGAGGCTCGAGGCATTTGGTTGCCACATCTGCTACAATTCGAGGAAGCAGAAGCCTTCTGTTTCCTACCCCTTTTATGAAGATGTGCACGAACTGGCATCCAACTGCGATGCGCTTGTCATCTGCTGCGGATTGACGGATCAAACACGCCACATTATCAACAGGGAAGTGATGTTGGCACTAGGCAAGGGCGGATTCATCGTTAACATAGGACGTGGGGCAATTATCGACGAGAAGGAAATGGTCCGGTGCTTGGTGGAAGGAGAGATTGCAGGAGCTGGGTTGGACGTGTTTGAGCACGAACCTAGCGTTCCCGAAGAGCTCCTCGCGCTAGACAATGTCGTGCTGTCGCCGCACAGAGCTGTGTTTACACCGGAATCATTGACGGACATGAGTAATCAGTTGGTGGGCAACCTCGAAGCGTTCTTCGAGAATCGGCCCCTGCTTTCGGAGTACACTGATAATTGATCAGCAAGGTTCTCAAGGAAGATCAAATGTAAAAATAAAGATCTCCAATTTATATGATCCTGAAGCCATGCCTCCGTTGATAATTGAACTGCTCAAAGTTTTATCAGTACAAAGTGATCTATTATATTAGTATGGTCTACTTTATGTTGCTTAGTGTAAAAGTAGTGATTAGATTGTAAATGTTGAATAATTTATTGTCTTCAGGTTTAAATTTGGTTATGGAGATTAACATGGTTATATAACGAGTTAATTTTGTGTTGATTGTTGTACTCTTATTATTGATATGTTAGTCAAGTCAACATATATACAATTTTCGATTCGATGAATCTAAAAAATCATGTTGAAAATCTTACATTGATTAATGCACGAACGAAAGACAATTTCCTATAAATTTTCATTCACGTGCATTAATAATTAATTAGTAATACATGCTTAAGTAGCAAATCAGAAGCTTCAGAATTGGAAAATGGAATCTCCGACCAATCTCCGAGATCCTCTCCCGGAAGTCCTCATCTTAAAGCCGCCGCCTGCTTTCACCATCCTCGGCGAGCACCACTTCACCTCGCCCAAGTTCCGTTACCTGAAGCCGTACGAAGCGGACCCTCCCCTTCCGTATCTGGACCACTACCTGGCCACGCGAGCTCGGCACGTGCGGGCCCTACTCGCGTCGTTCGTGAAGGTGGACGCCCGCCTCCTCGACCTACTCCCTTCCCTGGAGGTTGTCGTCACAACCAGCGCCGGGCTCAACCAGGTCGACCTCCCGGAATGCCGCCGGCGAGGGGTCAGAATCGCCAACAACGGCGACGTTTACTCGGCTGACGTCGCGGACTTGGCCGTGGGGCTATTGATCGACGTGTGGAGACGGGTCTCCGCGAGCCATCGCTACGTTGTTCGAGGTCTTTGGGCGACACGTGGCGATTTCCCCCTTGGTTCTAAGGTGAGTTGACTTTTTATTTTCGGAAAGCAAGTTGATTATAGTTTGAAAAACACTAATCTTAGTTTATAAATGTGAAAATTTATGACTTTTGGTTAGATATAAATATTTTAAACTGATATAGGGCAAGTTGCTATTGTGATTTTTGTTGTTCATTCCGTTCGTCGCAAGTTAGCAAAGTCAAAATTCGTGCAAATTTTGGCCTGATGGCTTCGTTAGAGAAACATGTTGAGAGTGCGGTTACTAAGTAAGAGATTTGACGATGGACTAGACAATTGCTCAGCTTCTGTATGTTGTGATTGCAGGTTGGAGGCAAGAAGGTAGGAATTGTTGGATTGGGAAGGATTGGAAGTGAGGTTGCCGAGAGACTTGAGGCCTTCGGCTGTCGCATTTTCTACAACTCGAGGAAGAAAAAGACAAACGTGTCCTACCCGTTCTACGAGGATTTGACAGAGCTCGTGTCTAACAGCGACGCCCTCGTGATCTGCTGCGGATTGACAGATCAAAGCCACCACATGATCAACAAGGAAGTCCTATTAGCTCTAGGCAAGGAAGGGGTCATCGTCAACGTAGGGCGAGGAGCCATTATCGACGAGAAGGAGATGGTTTGGTGCTTGGTGGAAGGAGAGATTGCAGGAGCAGGGTTGGATGTGTTCGAGCACGAGCCTCGTGTTCCCGAAGAGCTCCTCGCACTGGACAATGCGGTGCTCTCGCCGCATAAAGCAGTATCTACACCAGAATCAATGAAGCGCGTGGGCAAGCAAGTAGTCTGCAATTTGGAAGCATTCTTCGAAAACAGGCCTCTGCTTTCGGAATATACCGATGATTGAGATATAGCAAGGCTCCATCCTATCCGGGTTTATTCTGTGAATCTCTCTGGCTTAAAATTTGAATATCATTGAGTATTATTGAGTAAATGACTTATTTTTAGTTCTAAAATATTAAATTCAAGCTTGTATTTTCTGATATATAATATTATTGGTACTTGGTAATTTAAAGAATGCGTGGTAAAAGATCCATCATTGCTCTCTCTTATCTCTACTCAAACAACATCTTTATCAATTGATCCAAGCGTTTACGGATGACTAATAAATTTTGTAATACACTTGTCGACTGTCGTATTTTGCTGTCGTCTCCAACTAGGGACATGAGTGGCGGCTTGACCAAGCTCTTTGTTTGTTTCTGATCATATGTTGACAATGAGACGTTTGGGAAATAGGAGCCCATAATTTCGCAGTCAAATAATTAGCACCACCATCAGCATTCTAGATAAGTCAAGAACAGACTGGAGCACTATGCATGCATAATGCACCCTTATCTTTAAGATTCGAATTGATATCCATTATTCATTTAATTTTTACAATTAATTTTTTTTAAATCAGATATGAAAAATTCTCAACTTTTATAAAAACAAAGTAATTAATCCATCACACACGACTCAAGTTTATTGATCCAGTAAAATTATTGTGAAGATGCAGATATAAGAGGCATATCCGAGACTAAAAATTGTTCGTTGACATGTAAAACACGTCAGGAGTGTCTAGATCATAAATGAATCACCTAATTATGATGATGGTCTATCAAATTATGATAAATTGGTTAATATCCTGAAATAACAATGGTAGAATAAAATAAATAATTTATTTATAATAAAATAGTCTAACAAGTACGTCATTCAGGACCTTCTTGAAAAGAACTTCCATGACAAAATATAGTTCCAACGGGGCCTGGTGTCACGGGCGGAAACTTTCCCTCGCTAGTTTGCCCGTGCGGCCTTAAGCTCCTCTGAACCTAAGTAAGCCTAACTCTCGCAACTCTCCGAACTCTAGAGAGAGAACCAACACAAGTAGCTTTGTAGAGAGGGAAACTTGAATGAATAAGTTGGTGATTACAAATGAAGGGGAGCACCCCTATATATACAACTTCTACTTGCCTCGTAACTCGTACCGGCTTCCCTAATAAATGCTACTTTACCTACAAAGTCAAAAAGGCTACACCTATTACATTAATTATGGCGGCTCCAAATCTCGAGGTACGGCTACGCATCCCGAGGTACAATAAATGCTGGAAGCTTCTTCACACTTCCCTAGAAAGCTGCTCCCGGGTGTTAACCCCAACACGCCAATATCGCCCCTTACGGGCCAGATCGGGCCTTCGACAGTTAGCCCGTGACACTGGGTTCATGCCGACAAAAATTCAAAAACTATCGGACCAAAATGAAAATTTTACGCGGACGAAGATCACATGATAAAAATATCTAAGTCCAAATCCAAATCCAAATCCAAATGCAATTGCAATAACAATCTGACGGTGCAGCTTGAACTTCCAAATCCAATTATTTGCAAGTTGCGACTTACATCTGAAAATGGTAAAACGTGACTCTAGATTGTCCAATAAGCAAGTCCCATCGAAATGGTATATTACTTGGAAATTTGAAAAAAAAAAAACAAGAAAACAAATTTTTATTCTAATGATTTGTTTCCATAAGTATAATTTTATTTATAAGTACAATTCTAAAGATCATGTGAATCTCGTCCTTCCCAAATCAACTACGCTAGATTTATATGTTCTTAAATGAATTTTTGACTATTCGAGTATTCTTATAAATGAATCTTTTAGTTATGATGTTGATTTTTTCGATTATCATAAATTTGTTATCATCTCAAAATAAAAAATAATTTAATAAAATAATTTTAAATTCTCATTTTTGACCATTTAAGTAACAAAATGCTACCCGTAAGCTTCCCATTTCCAAGAAGCCGGAAATGGAATCCCCAACCGATCTCCGAGATCCTCTACCGGAGGTCCTCCTCTTAGAAACGCCGCCGCCCTTCACCATCCTCGGCGAACACCACTTCACCTCGCCCAAGTTCCGTTACCTGAAGCCGTACGAAGCCGACCCGCCCCCGGCTGACCTGGACAGCTACCTCGTCACGCGCGCACGCCACGTGCGCGCCGTGGTCGTGTCGCGGTTCGGGAAGGTGGACGCCCGCCTCCTCGGCCTCCTCCCTTCCCTGGGGATCGTTGTCACCACCAGCGCCGGGCTCAACCAGGTCGATCTCCCCGAGTGCCGCCGGCGGGGGATTAGGATCACCAACGTCGGCAACGTTTACTCTGCTGACGCGGCGGACCTGGCGGTTGGTCTGTTGTTTGACGTCCTGCGAAGGATCTCCGCCAGTCACCGATACGTTGTCCAGGGTCTTTGGGGGACACGTGGCGACTTCTTCCTTGCTTCCAAGGTGGGTTGGCTTTACGCGCGTAAACTATGAACTACGATTTTTTCGAGCCAAATTATAATCACTCGTAATAAACATTAGAATTTCAAAATATTAATTTTTGTAAAGTGATAATCTCTAATTTTTGTTTTATTCTGAGGGTGTAACTAGTATCAATATTCAAGGACTTACTTTCTTGAACAAATTTTACATCATTATTCATCTTCTGAAACTTTAAATATTTATTGTTTTTGTCAAATTATTGTAACAAAAATGTTTTAATTGTTTATTTCATTAAATAGATGTTATAAGCTGATATTTTATGTAATTTTTTTGGAAAATATTTTATATAATTTTTAATATACACAAAGTAATATTTTTTATATTATGTATATACTGATAAAAAAAAAGATCAATTTTAATTATTTTGGAATTTAGAATATACGTTTTTATTATGTCTTAATATATGATATTTTTCTTCGGTTTTATGTTATTCGATAAATTTTCTTATTGTACAGATTAGTTATGTATCTAATGAGGATGATAACCACCAAATGCAACAACTGGATCATTCTAAATAAAATACAAAGTTTCTTACGTCTTTGTGATTGAAGATTGGAGGCAAGAAGGTTGGAGTCGTTGGATTGGGAATAATAGGAAAGGAGGTGGCCAAGAGGCTCGAGGCCTTTCGCTGTGACATTTCCTACACCTCGAGGAAGAGAAAGCCAGACGTGCCCTACCCTTTCTACGACAACGTCCTAGAGCTCGCTTCGAACTGCGACGCCCTCGTAATCTGCTGCGGCTTGACGGATCAAACTCGCTACATGGTCAACAAGGAAGTCTTCTCAGCACTAGGCAAGGAAGGAGTCGTCATCAACATCGGCCGAGGCGCGGTTATCGACGAGAAGGAGATGGTCCGGTGCTTGGTGGAAGGGGAGATCGCAGGAGCTGGGTTGGACGTGTTCGAGAATGAGCCTCATGTTCCTAAAGAGCTCCTCCAACTGGACAATGTGGTGCTTTCCCCGCATCGAACCGGGCTTACGCCGGAGACATTGGAGGATTTGAGCAAGTTGGTGGTCGGAAATCTGGAAGCCTTCTTCGACAACGGGCCTCTACTGTCCGAGTACACCGATGATTGATTAGGAGGCTCAATGCATGATAACCGCTGATACTTGTGTAAGATTTAGACATTATTCCAATGATGTTCACAATAATGTAAGAATGGTATTAAGGCTAATGCCACTAAATGTATACATTAATGAATGTTGTAGTTCAAACACTTGAATGTAATGTCAAATGTACCTTTAAAAAAATTTTATACAAGAATTATACGGTGTAATAATAAATGTCGAATTAGACTTTTCCAGTGCGATGATATAATCTTTGTATTTGACAAAAATTAAAATAATTAATAACCTCTTTGAGAGGATTACTAATTGTTCTTAGTGGAGTAAGAAACAAATTGCATTTTTTTAATTTTCCAAAAAAAAGAAAAAAAAAGAAATGGGCATTTCTTTTGGCGTTCGGTTACATCACAGTGAAGCGATCCCGCTTAAACTGATTGGGCCCAGAAGCCCATTCTTATTTTGTTTGAAAATTCATTTCTGTTTTGGGCCAAGCGTGGCTCATTCGTCTTTACTTCCATAGTAATACCATCTTCCCGGTTGCATTTATAGTGGGACTTTTTTCGAGTCATTAACCTTTTAATTTTATATAACCATTAAAAAGTCTACTCGATTGGGAACTATGTTTTTTTTAATCATTGAATATTCGTATGTGATTTTATTTGAAAGCCAATCGACCAAACAAATTTTGAATCCAAGGGAATCGGAGACAAAACTACATGACTCAATTATAGGGAACAGTGGCGACAATTTGTCGTATATCCTTCAAATTTATGGATTCAAGATGGGAGATAGATAGGTCGCAATTAATAATGTAGGGTAGCAGCATCGTTGGCGGGGAAACCAAGCTAATACAAAATGAGCACATCGAAGTGCTGTTTCGTGGTTAATCTACGGACAAAAAATGATCAAGTGGGTTAATCTGTATTAAAGATAGCCAAGCATGGATGGCGATTAGAGTGTGTAAAGGGACGTTTGGCTAATTAGGATGTAATTAATATACGTTCTTTTTATACGTGGCATTTCTTAATATGTTTTTTTTTTGGGAGAACGTTGTGGAACCCGCTATGATGGTGACGCTATTACTGTTGTTTCTGCCGGTTTTTCGCTTGCATGTATGTGCATGCATGATATTCAGAAAAAAATATTATTATAGTTTAACAAAGAATTAAGTTCGGGAATGAGATATAACAGAGTAAATTAGGTAAATGTCTTTTTTTTTTCACTCATTTAGATGAGTTTTTCTGTTGCAAGTTTGTATTCTTATGAGGAAAATTAGTATATGATATATATTGGAGGTTCAAAGTTCAAACATTGAACTTGTCATTTATAAATTAATCTCTTTAAAAAATTAAAAATAAAATTAATGATTTTGATTCTCTAGGAGTCTGTCCGTTTATTTCAACGGCCTTGGGGAAAATTTTATCCTAGTTTGGAGTAGTACTAAGTTGTTTCTATTTCTGTTTTTGTCGATGTTGTATATGTTAACAAAAACCGTCGCAATTTGTCCAACTAACTGTCTCGTGTTTCTGGTGGTCCATCGGCCAAATTGTTTGTACCTCTGTCTTACTCGGATTTTGATATTTATAGTACTTGTGATTTTTTCACATCTGGAAAGTTTAACATTTAATGATTGTATGAATTCTTTATTGTTTTCATTTATTCAGTGTTTGATTTCAAATAACCACATCTTCTTCAACATCAATTAAAATCGCAATATTAATTTGTGAGTTGTAAGTTTGATTTAGATATAATAATTTTAAAATAATATCAGAATGATCTCATAAGTTGTTGTTCTATTCACAATAATATCAGAACAAATTAATCGCATAAGTAATTGTTATAGATATGATAGTATCAAAATAACTTGATCTCATGTGTTATTGTTATAGATACGATATTATCAGAACAAATTGATCTCAAGAATTGTTATTATAGGCACGACAATAATCAAAACTTATTCAAATTTGACCCAATAATATGAATATGGAGATTACCATGTTAAGTCTGGTGGAGTTTTAATAAATATAAAAATTGTAATATCAATATATTGAATTGAATATTGAAAATTTTTAAACATAAATTTCTAAAGAAGAATTCTAAACATTAACTTAGAGTGCTCTAACTATTTCTTAAGTCATCTTTTTCCTGCTTGTTAATTATGACACTAATTTTGTAAGAGTGAATTATGATACTAATTCCATGTTCATGAATAGAATTTTTTGGTGAATTTTAAGCCCAAAGCTTTGAGCTTATTTTTCTCCCAAACAAGGTTTTTTCCTATTTGCAAGAGATGGAGTTTGAACTTCCAACTTCTTGGAAAGAAGGTATGATCCGTTACTATCATAATCACTATGTATTGACATAGAATTTTGACATTGGGTCATGGGTTTCCTGGCAAATAAGAGTACTGGACGATATTTTAGTCTATAAAGAAACGAATTCCATCACATCTTCTCCGACCAAATAAAATAATTCACTTTGAATCAACAGTCTTAAACGCCCCCACAGAGTAGAGTACACAGCCCTTAAGTCACTAACTTTTTTTCACTATCAAATAATTATTAATCCAAATTCGAGACAAATATAATCTAATATAATGGAACATAGTCTTACAAGTTGCATGAGCCCAGAATAGTAAATACTTGACATGAAACAACCATTTTGCGGCTACGTTAAACTAACAAATCCAAATGCATTGACAATCTGGTGGTGACACACAATATTCCCATGCACTTGAGCTTGAACTTTCAAATCCAATTATTTGCAAGTTGTGACTTATAATTCTTTTTGTGTGACGCTAGTTTAAGCACATCAACGGAATATATATACATCTGAAAATGGCAAAACGTGACTCTTGATTGTTCGATAAGCAAGTCCCATCGACCGCAGATGAGTTGGAGCTAAAAGTGAAAAGGTATATAATTTGGAAATTTGGCAAAAACTACGATAGAAATCAATTTTTTATTCTGTTTGCATAAGTATAATTTTATTTATTAGTATAGTTCTACAGATTTTGCGGAATCTAGTCCCTTCCAATTTAACCAGGCTAGATTTATATGCTAAAAAATAAAATTTTGACTCTCCATTGGAGGTGTTGTGTGTAAAGTACGGGTGGAATCTAGAAAAAAAAATCTGGTTGGGACTATAATTCTAATAAATATACCAACAACCACTTTTATAATCCGTCAAAATTATATTATATTTTAATTAAAGATACTGAGTTCACATATTTTAATAATAACAATGTTATATATCTGTCATGAGTACTATATGGCTAGTCAAAGAAAATAGTTAACATGTCATATTAACAAAAAAATCTAATAAATATCACATATTAAGTATTCTACTTAACACTTATCAAAAAGTATTCTACTTAATACTTTACTCATGGAGAATATGATTAATTAAGGCCACTAAGCATTATATGGTCCTTAAAGTAGAGGAATTTTATAACAGCTAGATAGGTTCTGTGAACGAAATAACCATTTGTCGATCAGCCATTCAATTATAGGGTAGATCTTGTATCTTGTAGAAGCTGTCTTCGTTCCATCTCCCAATTGGCGGTCAAATTACTTCTGTCTGAAAAGATGATTTAAAGGCAAGAATATACTTCTAGTAGTGAAAGTTGATAAGCCACAACAAATATTGTGTTTCGATGATCAAAAAACACCAACAATGATTCTTTCCGCACCTCGATTAATTTCTTCGAACGCGAGACCCGACTCGAAGCAACGAATGATTGGTAGAGGGGAGTTGGGGTGTGAGATTGCCCTGCTTTTAGAGGGTCTTGAACAACTCAACTAACCTAATTTGTGGCAAATGACATTTTGTCTAATAACACAAAGTATAGGAAGAATTGCTCCACATATAGAATTCAGTCATTGCCATGTGTTTTGGCGTAAAGAAAAAAACACAACTATCTCGAAATGATATGATGTGAGAATTTGAGATGGTGTTTTAAGACAAGCTTTAACTGAATTTACAGATGGAAGTTTTTGAACTACTCCAAGCAAAATTAGTTTTTCCTTATAAGTTCCAAGCAAAAGCAGTCATATTTCTGCTGCTAAAATTTGTAGGAAAGAACTAGTTTAATTAGAAAGGGCGTTTGGACTCGGGGACTCGACCATTTTCAAATTGTTAAACTTCTATTTGAAAATTTTTCTTTTTATTTATTTAGTGAGGGAAGCTCAAATGCCATTGCATCATGAGAGCACCTGCCTTTAATCAAAGATTACTACTCTATGGTGATCGTACATGTTTGTCCTAACATATTATTAAACCTATCATATCTATCCAAGCATATAATATAAATATAGCTTTGGCATAAACCAAGGGAGCAAGTATAATATACAGTGTTCCATTTTCTTGTAGCAGAATCTACAGCCTGGTGGGTATTTGGCATCCAAAGAAGAGACCCTCAAGCACAAAATGGCTCTATATTAATTAAATTATCTATGCTCTATTTTCGCAATCAATCACCTAGATCATCCGGGTAGATAACTGGTGATAAATTATTTTAGATGTTGTGTCCAAAGAGCTACTTGATGTGATCATATCTGATCTAGACCAGGATAAAGATTTGCGTTTGTACCAATATTATTACATTTTATTTATTTAAACTCACAGTTCTTTCGAGAAAAGAAAATTCAGCAATTCCAAGAAAGTAGGAGCCATGTATGTGAGGACCAATGTAGTTATGCTCCACCCTATTTCAGTATAAGCACATATATGAGGTTTATAAGGTATTGAAATTGCTAATTTACTCGAACTAATTAACTTTTCTAAATATTTTTTCTAATTGAATATCTTAATTTATTTTTCACATTTAAAAAAATTCACACATCCTAATGTGACTTTTATGTTTCAATAATGGAGAGGTCTTACTCGCCTAGTAAAAAAGATCATGAGCAACACTTAAGAATGATATTACAGATTTTTCGAAAGGAACAATTATATACCAAATTTAAGAAATATGAATTCTGACTCGAGAAAGTTGGGTTTTTAGGATATGTTATCGAGAAAAGGAGTATTTGTGGATCCCATCAAAATTGAAGCAGGTTATTGTTGGCGATTTGTTGTGCCCCGTCCCAAAGAAGAGCCCTCCGGCTTCCTCCTCGTCCTCGTCTTCGTCTTCTGCCCGCTCACCCTGGTCCGGTTACGCGTATACAAGCCCGTAGAGGAGAATCGTGAAGAGCGAGGAGCTCATGTTTCTCATCACGTATGGGACCCCTTTAAACGTTTCTAGAAAGTTAATTACTCCTAAAATCATATCCATCTTTTCTTAATGGAATGTTAATTACTCGGTGCATCTCTCGGTGCCTATATAAAGGTCCACTTCCATGGTTTCAAAGTCATTAAAACCCTAAAAATCTTAAAAAAAAAGTCATTGAAAATATCCTTGTACAAGAACTCATCCGAGCGAATTCTATATTCACAGAAATTGCAGTGATTGGTAATATTGTTATGGTTAGAACTATCATATCTATACCCTTTTTCTCGAATTAACTAAATTAATATTATTTTTTGGGTCCTTTTCTCAGAGTAAAATAAAGACAAAGAAAGAGACTAGAGCGGAAGAAGAATGACGCAACAGTTAAAACAATAAGATTCCAAATTTCCCCTGAACGGTCTTGGCTTTTCCCTTCTCCTCAGCCCCGTAACCCTCCATTAAATTTCATTCAAAACACCCAATATCTCTATATATTGTGTTACATAATTCTTTCCATACTTTTCCGAAAAATTATTATTATCAAACAACAATAATAATGTCTCCTCCTACTTCTGCTGATGAGCAATTAGTTTTCGATTCAACAATTCTCCAACACCAAATAACCATACCTCCTCAGTTCATCTGGCCTGACCATGAGAAGCCAAGCTCGGACCATCCACAACTTGTTATTCCTCCCATCGACATGTCCGGGTTCCGGTCCGGAGACCCCAAAGCGGTCGCTATGGCCGCCAAACTTGTCGGAGAGGCGTGTCGGAAACACGGATTCTTCATGGTGGTGAACCACGGGGTTGACAATGATCTGATAGCCAAAGCGCATGCATGCGTGGACGTGTTCTTTGGGATGCAACTCTCAGAGAAGCAAAGGGCTCAGAGGAAGGCCGGAGAGAGTTGCGGATATGCGAGTAGCTTCACCGGCAGGTTCAGCTCCAAGCTCCCATGGAAGGAGACGCTCTCCTTCCGCTACTCCGCGGATCCGAAGTCTGTCGATGCTGTACAGGACTATTGCCTGAATTTGATGGGAGAAGAGTTTCGAGAATTCGGGTGAGTACGTTCTTTTCTCATGTTTTTTGTTCTCACTTAGACCCGAATTTAAGAATTTGGTCAACTTGTTTCTTATGTTCAATTAGGACATATAGATATCTTATGGTTTTTTGTCGTAATACTCCAAGAACAGGTTTACACCAAGATATGGATATCCTATGTATCTCATGTATTTCCACATTATATTATACTAATGATCGTCATGATCATGTGAATATATATCTTTTAATTGAATAAAACTATAGTGTGTTATCTATTCTTCCATTTCTCACTATTATTTAATATTGATATTTAAACATTCATACTTGTGCTTTTACCTAAATAATCTAATTCCATGTTGTAATAATAATCGTCTCATTAAATGTATATCTTTTAACCGAAAACATACATCGTGGTATATTCATACCGGTGAGTATTTCAGCATTCATATATTTGTTTCTACTGCCATAACACATGTAATTCATTTTGGGTGTCCAGGAAGGTGTTCCAAGAGTATTGTGAAACTATGAGCAACCTCTCCCTGGAGATCATGGAGCTGCTAGGGACGAGCCTAGGCGTTGGTCCAGAACACTTTAGGGAATTCTTCCAAGGGAACGATTCCATAATGCGGTTGAACTATTACCCACCTTGCAAGAAACCCGATTTGACCCTGGGAACTGGGCCCCACTGCGACCCTACCTCTCTCACGATTCTTCATCAAGATCAAGTTGGTGGCTTACAAGTGTTTGTCGATGACAAGTGGCGCCAAGTCACGCCCAACCCCAACGCCTTTGTCGTTAACATTGGTGATACATTCATGGTATATACACTTATTCCTGATTCTCGTTACATGCATAATTTTGTGGTGATCATAATATATTAATTAAAATGGAATAAAAAAATTTATAAAAAATTTGAAATATCTTGATTATGTTTTACATGGACTCCATTTATTAAATCTTTGAAAACTCATTCCATAACTTTTTAAAATATAGTTTGTTGAACTTTAGTCACTCCAAAGCAAAATTCCTACCATTTATAAGATCATATCATTGAAACAAAAAAAAAAATAATTTCAAAGAAGTTATTACATAACATAAAAAAGATTGACAAGTTGATTTCAGGCACTTTCGAATGGCATTTTCAAGAGCTGCTTGCACAGGGCTGTGGTTAATAGCAGCACAGTGAGGAAATCACTCGCTTTCTTCCTTTGTCCTGAAATGGAAAAGGTGGTGAAGCCACATGAATCGCTCGTGGACTCACAAAATCCAAGGTTATATCCAGACTTCACGTGGCATTCCTTGTTGGAATTCACTCAGAAGCACTACCGGGCCGACATGAAAACCTTGGATGTCTTCGCAGCCAGTCTGCATCAGCAGAAGATTAGCTGAGTTTTTGTTAAGCCGTCCGTATTTAGTTGCCAAAACATTTCTTCAATTGTCATTGACAAAAGCCTTTATTTTTTTTTGTTTTTGGCAAAAGTAATATGATGTAAAAGTTTAATTTTAAAAATGTCGTATTTATTTGTCGCGTTTGCTTTTGATTTTAGCCAGTACTAGAATGGTAGAGTTATGAGACTATAAAGTGATTATATTTTTTTTTTTGGTGAAACTATAAAGTGATTATATAGAGATACGTCTTCCATTACATGCAAGAATCTGTAATTAAGCTGACGGGCTTTTGTTGGTTAATAGAAAAATGAACTACATGCAAAGAACACGCGTACAATTCGAGGGATGCCCGGGCATTATTAGATACTAGCTTAAATTATAAATAATATTCTGTCAAACTCGACGAAAAAATTGTATCCGAGTTATAAATTTTGGTTAGATTAAAATTATATACGACCGCTATATACGTAAAAGGATACATATATCACGATCCAAATAGCTTTAAATACCTCGACTTCGCTTTCAAAAGAAAAGGCCAGTTCTTTTTCCCCTCGGCTTAACAGTGGATGGCCACCACGATTAAAGTTTTTATTCCCAGATATATTTTCGAATATTGAAAAGGACTGTCGTACTGGCTTCTTCTATCAACATAAATTCCGCTAGTAGCAAAATCTAAGATCCAAGTTGTATGGTGATAGAGATTAAGGTGGAAAATGACAGAGATTTATGCTCCTTACGGAACAAATAAATTTGTATATTTTGGGCAAATGAGAAAAAAAGTATCGAGTAAACTTAATCTATCAGGCATAATGATAAATTATTGTACAAGGCTAATAGCTTATATCTGTTTTTCCAATCCATAACTCTGTTTTTTAAAATTAAATTATTAATCGGTGTACTAAAATGTACAAAGTTTTGTACTTTGAATTCGAAGATTATATGACGTATCGAGAGTAAAATGCATTAGCTCATGCCTATTCAAAAACATTATTGTTTAGGGCTATGATCTATTACTAATTAAAAAAAAATTGTTGGTTATTCTCCAACTAAGAGTCAAAATATGAGTTTTATGGATGGTTTAATAAAAAAAATTCAATCTACTTTATGTGACGAATTACTCGCTTTGATAGATATAATAATGGTATTTTAAAGATTTACTTCAACTTTTGCTCAAAAAAATATTAAGAGAAGTTTGATTTATTGTACAATAATGTCTCAGTCATATGATGTTAACTTTTACTATGTGCTCTTATCTGCGTATGTTTTAGGCTAGAGCATAATCAGAAATCACATATTGGTATTGGGTGCAAGTGCAATCCCCCTCTTATCCAATGAACAGAAGCAACAGTAAACGTCTATTTCCAATGCCAAATGTAAATTGCATTGTCAAGAACGCGCTCTGTGCTGGAAAATTAATAATATCAATTATATGTGGGACCAACGGACAAGAGTATAAGCTTTTGTGAGTGGTCTCCTCGTTGATGTTTCAATGTTCTTTTGCGACAAGAAAGGATAGCTTTGCGTAGAAGCTGTAATTAACCATGTTTGCCTTGAGGACACAATAAAGGTAAAAAAGGTTAAGGTACGTTCCTCTCGGAAAGGGATTCATTGTGGACAATTAAATGGGTGTCCCCATATGGGGACACCAAATGGGCCATTGGATATGAAAAAAATTAGATCCAATGGTCTATAATCATACAAGGGTATTATTGACCTTTACCCTTTCCACTACCCAAAATATGATTTGACATTTACCCTTCACTTCCATTTTCCCATGATTTGATCAAAAATGAAACACTATTAACATCCAAAAATTAAACCTTTCATTTTTCCACCCAAAAAATTGGAAGTTGATTGGAGATAGAAACTTTAAATAAAAAAAATTGGGTAGTTTTACCAAAGAGAAAACCAGTACGTCTTAAAGCGAAAACCCATAGGTCTGAACGAGAAAACCAGTACGTCATAAGGAGAAAACCAGTAGGTCTGAACGAGAAAACTAGTACGTCTTAAAGCGAAAACCTGTTGATCGAGAAAACCAGTAAGTCATAAGAAGAAAACCAGTAGGTCTAAACGAGAAAACCAGTAAGTCTTAAAGCGAAAACCCGTAGGTCTCAACGAGAAAACCAGTAAGTCATAAGGAGAAAACTAGTAGGTCTGAACGAGAAAACCAGTACGTCTTAAAGCGAAAACCTGTAGGTCTGATCGAGAAAACCAGTAAGTCTTAAAGCGAAAACTCGTAGGTCTGAACGAGATACCAGTAAGTCATAAGGAGAAAACCAGTAGGTCTAAAACGAGAAAATCAGTAAGTCTTAAAGCGAAAACCCGTAGGTCTGAAGGAGAAAACCAGTAAGTCATAAGTAGAAAACTAGTAGGTCTGAACGAGAAAACCAGTAAGTCATAACGACCAAACCACTATGTCAGAAAGAGAAAACCAGTAAGTCATAACTACAAAACCGATACGTCATCAAGAGAAAATCAGCAAGCCATAAAGAGAAAACCAGCAAGCCATAAAGAGAAAACCAGTAAGTCTTAAAGCAAAAACCAGTACGTCATAACAACCAAACCAGTATGTCATAAAGAGAAAACCAGTACGTTATATCGAGAATACCAGTAAATGATAACGAGAAAACCAGTACGTGATTAATTGGAGAGAGAAAGTGGGTTATTCAAAATTGGAAGTAGATTGGAAAGAGAAAGTGGGTTGTTAAAAAGGTTGGGTGGTTTTACTAAAACACCCTTTTTCCAATATTGAGTTTATGTAGTCCCCATATGGGGACTAAAAAGTTGTCCCCAATGAATCCACTCCCGTTACTCTCCAATTGAAGAGACACATTTACTAAATTTTAGGGTGTCGAAGTGACAAATGGATGCACTGATGAGATACTAAGTTCTACCAGGTTAATATTTGAACGTCGACGGATGCCTAGTTTATTATTCACGTGCAACATAGGATACTACTACTGCATAAAATATCCTCCACCCATCAATTCAATCCTTGACCTATACGTGAACCTCTTACGTTGGCGGACAAGACCTATCTCATTAATACCCGGGACTACTTTTCCCTGGCAATACAGTCCGTTCACCTATAAACTACGACATTTTTTTTTTGTATGTATATAGATTAGAGTATTGTTAGATATCACAAATGATTTTTAATTATTTTTATATACGTAAAATTATAATTCGATAATTTTTTTTATGAATTTCAATCCCTCACCGCTTATATTTTTACCTTTTTGCAGCTGTTCTAATCAATAAGTAAGTAACAAGGTATTTTAAATGCAACGCAAGTATTGGCCCAATTTAAAAGCGTTGACAACGAGATTCCGCAGAGGAATCGTGGCACAGTACTTCCCACCTGCCTTGCATTTCTTTATATCCCATCATCGGATAGATCCCTGTGGAATTGGAATGGGTATTTGACTTTGATTTCGTACACCCGGACGACAGACAGGATTCTCTGGAATGTGGGCAACATGTTTGTATATACACTACAGTCGTTGATTGGTAGGAAGATGAAGAAAAAAAAGATGTCACTAAAATGGTAAAAGAGATGAAGAATATTATCTCCAAGAAAGTACACAACCCTGATTGAGGAGAGGTGTTAGGGCAATGGGTGAAGAACAAGAGAAAAATGGGAATGCATTTTTACATGTCACGAAGAATCTAACTTCTCGCCCAGCTCCATTCCGTGAGCATGGATGGTAACAAATCTGAAGAATGGAAAAGAATGCTAATAATGTGGTCCCTTCTCGATCCGTATTCTGTCAACAAACCTTTGATTTTGCAGGAGGGATGGTGTTAGCGCATTAAAAAAGCCATCTGTGTAGCGGCAACTACCGGATCCAATTCGATCCATCACTCGATTAGGTGGCACCTGCCAAGATATGGATGATCGTAGTTTATGTACTTGGTCCAGTACGGACGGTATTTGGTCATTGCTATCTCCAGCCAGGGTTTCATGTTGCCATTGTAGTGGACAACTGCAGCTTTTTCAATGTCTGCTCGATCGATGGTCGGACTGTAGCCCAAACCAAGCACATGCCATGACTTCTCAAGTGGATGTGTGAGACCGTAGAATGTGATAAGCCCCGGCGGTAGTGTCCCCAGCTTCCATAGCACTCTATCTTCATTCTGACATGAGATAAGAAAATTATGAGCAATGGCAGATCATAGCTCCATCTTTGGAAACTCGGTGACCATTGTAAATTTGAGTTTAAGCTAACAGCAAAAAATCTTAATCAGATAAGTTGCATAATATCAAGCATTGGACTGAAAGATGATCCAATAAAAGCAACAGCATCGGTTAAGCAACATAGGCACAAGGTACTGAAACTTACCATGCTTTGCCACTTGTGGTATATACCCGTGATGTTCTTCTTTACCCATACTTGAAGATCGAACATGTTCATTCCATACGCCCATCCACAAGCATTAGGGTCAAAATTCTTAGCAATATGAGGATTCGAGAAGTTCAGATACTTATCGAAGCGATGAAAGCTTTCACCACAAGTTTCCACTGCCCCATTAACTTTTCCATTCAAATCAACTGACCACAATCCTGTCAAATCTTTCTGGACAACAATATCATCATCGAGAAACAGAATCTTAGGAAGCTTGGGATAGACTTCTGGGAGATAAAATCTCAGGTGGTTAAGCATTGAAAGATACTTTGGATTGCGATACTTCAGGTTTGATGAGCCAGAGGAAGTTGGGTGATTTGCCTTAAAGTAATACTCTTTCATTGCCGCAGACTCAAGCTGCCGCAGAACAGGGCAATAAGATGAGTTCAACCACTTAAATTCGTCGACGTTTTCCACATGAATAGTTGCTTGTCCAGGAGGGTTCAACAAGAACCACATATTCATAGCTGCAAAGTTCAGCTTATCAGTCACAAGATGGAACACGTGTTTTGAAGGATCCTGCAAAGCACCAACAAACAAAATTAGGATTACTTTGATTGAATTGAATCATAAGAAAATATTGACAGCAATTTAATTCTGCTCTTTTAGGTGAAGCCAGAAGTTCAACAGCAATCTATGTCTGGCTTCTTTTAGGCAATGCAATTAACATCTCGTTTCGGCAGTTTCCTATCCAAGATTATGAGAAGTAGATCACCTTTGCATTCACGACTGTTGAGTTGACGACAACTGATGCAGCCAGAACATTATCTGAGAAAAGGGCATAATGGTAAAGGTCTGGGTTCTCCAAATTCTCACTTCTAGGGAACTTCCTCTTCTCAAGAGGTAGAAGATAATACTCTATTGTTAAGCGCATGGCTAAGCAATGTATTGCATTTGGAATTGTTTTAGCAGCTAACTGACTCAAGAATGTGCTTTGTTTTTTCAAGCTCCTCACTTCCTCATCTGCGGTCACAAGCATTGCTCTGAGCTTTGTCGTAACCGCGTTGCATTCATATAGTTGCTCCCTTGCTTTTGAGAGAACTTGGCCCATTGCTTTACTCTTCTCAGCAGCAGCGCTAAACATCCATGTATACAAACATAAATAAGAAATAAATAAGTCCAGAGAACGAACCAACATGTATTATTGAACATAGCCCACCTTCCATGTAGATCTGAATCAACCATAGCATCTCCTAGGACTTTTCGACTCTCTTTTAAGCGAACCTGAAGTTCTTGTTGTATGTCATGCTTATTCTTCGTTTTTGCAATACTATCGTACACCCTTGCCATTATCATCTGATCCCTCATGTGGCGCACTCTTGAATCCGAATTCTCATTCTCGTTCTCTTTCCTCCATATGCTATATTTACCAAGAATGGCAGAATCAACGGACTTGGAGCGCTCGATGGCTGCATTCTCCAATTTTACAACAGCGTCATCATCAAGATGCTTGGTCAGGTACGCTGCACGATTTTCATGCTGTATCTCTCGCAAGTGCTGCAAGATCCCATGTAAAAGACAACTAATGATTAAAAATATGTCAAAACTAGATGAACCAGAAAAACAAAGCCTAGGAGGATCGTCATAATCTTACCCTTCGATTTATTTTCTCAGGAGATCCACTGAATTGCAATTCATCTGCCCCAAGTATCACACACAAAGAGTCAGAGCTACACGAAAAAAAGGGAAAGAACTGTATGGGTGAACTCACGAAAAGAGGGAGAGAGATGAGACATTCTAGCACCTGAAGATTTCCATGAAGCAGACAAATTGCTCTCCCCGAACGAATCAAGACTAAAAAGCTCCAAATCTTTGGTCGCGGAAGCTATCGTTTCAGCGACCTAGAAAACAATGCTTCATTAAGAAGTCACACCAATGCAAAGCCTCGATAAAAGAACAAACAACTCCAACAGTAACGGCAACAGAGGAACCGCATCATTATCATTCCAACACTCACACCTCTTCAGAAAGAACCTCTCCGACGTCCTGCAGAGGAAGGCGTTTTCTCCAATCCAGAACCTGCAAACAAAACCGCACCGGTCTCCGCTCTTCATCCCACGCTTCGTAAAACACAAGAAGCTAAAACAAACAAACCCTAGCCCACTACAAGAAGCAAATGTGACCAAACCTGATTGTGCCAGCCAACTCGATAACTTCCACCTGCGAACACAACAACAACATTCCACTTTCATCACGCCGGGATCTTTCCGCCACAACTAATTAACCTAGATTCAGTAGCCTAAGCGCGATTTCCGCCCGACACGGAGTGACAAAATGGAATAGACGAGATCTAATAACTGAAAAAGCCAAAAGGAAAAGGAAAAAAGAAAAAGAAAGTATCAACTAACCGCCAGAAGAATAGGTGTGGAGTCCTCCACCGAGGAAGAAAGCCAAAGGCGAGAGGACGCAACAGAAGACCATGAGCACGATCGTGAACCGAGGTCCGGCGCGTCGCCTGTACGCGTCGGCACCGGATCGCTCCCGCTTCAGCTCCATTAATCTCGAAATCCAAAACAAGCCTACGCAAAAAATAACCGCCTCAATTACTCGATAGAATGTCAGTCTCTTTGTTTAAGAGGAAGCTGTAGCGACTCGAGGAATATTAGTAGCATTAGCCCAGTGAGGCTTTTATCTTGTGAGGACGTTGAGAATAGTTTGTACCTGTGGTTAATTCTTTTTCCACTCTCTTTTTCCCGTTTCTTGTTTAGGAATTCAACAAATTGGGTTTTTTTTCTTTCTATTATAGTGGTAGAGAGAAAACGGTGTCGTTTAGCTGCCAGGCTGGATTGAATATGGATAGCTGGATTTTTACCATTATGGGGACTTACTCAATACGTTTTGCGTAGGATAAGAAAATTTGTGAGATGGTATCAAAGTAAATTGATCTGGCGACTATTGTAAAATTCATAATTCGTTGTGATTGCATGTACTCTGTTTGAAAAAGCATGAAAACTAGTGAAGTCTATGCAAAATTCAATTCAATAAAATTCGTTTTAGAGAGCGTGTTAAAGAG
The DNA here is from genome assembly GCA_012979155.1 of Hypericum perforatum. NCBI lineage: Eukaryota > Viridiplantae > Streptophyta > Magnoliopsida > Malpighiales > Hypericaceae > Hypericum > Hypericum perforatum. The sequence goes on from SOPF01027592.1 coordinate 88,346, forward strand.
AGTATCGCATTGAACCAATTTATAAGTGTAGATGATCCGATCTATCACTCATTATCTTAATATTTTGGATAAGATATACAAACTCATAAATGATGTCAAAATTAATTACTTTAACAAACTCATAATTTGTACGACCTTATTTGAAAGCTCGAGAACAGTGTTAATCCCTTGCAAATTTTAACCCAATAAATTTTCTTTGAGAAGACATATTAGAGTGTGTTCTACATACAAAATAAAATGAATTAATTGTTAATATAGAATAATTTACTTACTCGTTACTTTTAAGATTTTTGATTAGATAATAAATTTTTATATGGTATCAAAACCAACAATATTATATTTGCCTTTTTGGGAACTGAGGTTTATTAATTATTCTATTTAATTAGGATTTATTATTCTTTTTAATCCCTGCTGTCACCTGGAGGGTTGGAGTTGGGACATTCGCCTACTCGGTGTTCAGTTGAGACTTCTAGGTACGTGCGGCCCAAGGAAGCCAAATAATGACCCCGTACGGCCCAGTCCCTAATTCAGTCTCAATGGGGTTGATCTTTCGAGGAGACCATATGATGCTACGATGTCTATTCAGATGAAAGAGTTAATTAAGAAGTCTCCAAGTATTATGGTAGTTTATTCTTACATCATAGATGAACAAAAGTTTGGAAGGATTCCAAGATCACATACTACTCACTTTAACTGGTTTAATAGTCCCAAGCATTGATAGGTTGTTTCTCGAAACACATCGATATCTAACATTCCGGATACTCGATTCCATGTCCCAGCCTCGCCAGGTCCTTCGGAATCCTCTATTGTATCGACACATCCAAGTAATCTCCAATCTGTGACCATGTAGTGTAATTAAGTAAACGATTGATGGGTTTAGATTAGGTTATGCAACTATGCAAGCGGATACAACATATTTTACCTGAAAGCCAAGCTCACCCAATGTTTTAGCATCGTCTAGTCTTCCATTCCTGGTTGAAATTGTCTTGCCCACCTACAAGACGAAACAAGCCAATCCACAATTCAGAAGCTTGAGGCGGTTCTCCTTGCAATTAATGTAACACCACCATACATGCTGCTGGACATAAAAAAAGAGATCAAGCACAGAGACAAACAGGCTCACCTCTCGGACCACAAAACGTCCATTTTTGTCCGGATACACAAAAGCAAAGGACAATCTAGCTTCTCGCCTTCTAGCTGCTGGGGCAACCTCCTTGACCTTAGGAAAAAGGTTCAAAAAGTATAAGTATTACTGCTAGGGACAAAATATTACTGCAAATGTTTTTGTTTTGTACTTTGGAAATCATAATATACAAAAAAAGATACTAGTTCCAGCAATGAAATATGTATGACGCTTAATTTGAATCTGGTAAAAGTAGTAGCCAGAAGAAGCACATCTAAAACGAGTTCTATCCAGAAAGGATAGCCATAGATAAAAATCAGTCTCTTTTAATCGGTCTCTTTTAATATGTTGCTCAATATAAGTTGAAGACATCAGAACATCGACCCAAATCACCCACCCTTGCGCAAACCAACAGGATGTCTAGACACAAGTGATCATAAAGAAAAACGGAAATGGTTTCTTGCCAGGTGCAGATTCTGTTTAACATATCCAGCATATACTAATCTCAACTGGAAACAAAAACTTCATCTGAAAAAGGAATGGGAGAAATAGGCGAGTTATGGCTATAGTGTAGTTGAAAAAAGGACTACACAGAAAATTTGACAGGGCGGGCAGCATATGCCAAGGCAGCTCTAGAACTGCGAGCAGCAAATGTCTACATTGGCAGACATCAATTACAAATTTAAGCACAGATTGCGACAATTCTAAGTCAGACATCCAGACTACAGGTAATTTTAACACTTGGGAAAACTAGATTCAATCACTATGGAGAGTAAAAGTTTGTTCGATGTACCAAGTCAGTTAACTCTCGGAGAGTAGCATCTTTCCATGTGTAGATTTGGACTTCATCTTTAGGCTCCTTGCCTCTTGTAGCAAAATCTTCCTTCACATGATGACCCCCAATCTGCACGTAACACCAAGAAACAAACAACCTATAGTCACGATCACGAAACGAAACCTACCACATAATGTCAGCAAACAAACAATATATAACCAAGCAGCAAACTACATCACCATCAAGTCGCGCGACGTTCAACTAGATAGGGTTTAGAAACCGAAACAATATACGTAAGTTCGATTCGAATGGTGGTGGTACCTTGGTGAAAACACGCAGAAGCAGAGGACACGTCTGCAATTACAAAGAGAAAACAAAAAAGAAAGTCAACAAACCCTAATTAAGCAAATGAATTGAGGAAGGAGCTAAGGTTAAAACCCTAAGGCGGGGCGGTTTAAATTGAAGAAAA
>SOPF01027593.1:0-27876 GCA_012979155.1 Hypericum perforatum
ATCCACATCTAAAACATGTAAAAGACAGGAATGATAATAATGCTCATGCAGCTACTGTCCCTACTGCCAATGCTACTATGTCTTCCACTCCTCAATGCAATTTCTCAATTGATGAATTGGCTCAAAAGCTTTTTCAACATTTTAAAAGTGCCAGTGATTCGAGTTCTAGAGAACAACGAATTGCAAAAGTTGTATCCAAAGGTAAGCTGACAATTTCCTTATCTGCATTTGCTCAAACATCTCATGTGCATTATAGAAATCGTTGGATAATTGATTCTGGAGCTAATGAAAATATGACAAATGATTCCAAGTTGATTCACAATGTCAAGAAGTCTGAAAACCAGTTTACAAGTGTTGCAAATGGATCTAAAGTGCCTATTACGGTACTGTTAATGTGTTTGAAAAGACTAAGGACTTAAGTCTCTTGATGTTCCTGATTTATCATACAATTTATTGTCTATAAGTAAAGTCACTCAACAGCTTAATTGTATTGCCACATTCTCTGCTAACTCAGTTGAATTTCAAGAGTGTACAACTCGGAAGAAGATTGCTGAGGGAAAGCTCATCAATGGACTATATGTTGTGGATGATTGTCCTCGTGTGTTAGTCTCCCATACGACTGATTCTCGTCAAGATTTGTGGCATTCTCGTTTAGGTTATCCAAGTTTTAAAATCCTAAATAAGTTGTTTCCCAAATTAGATCGTTCTAAGATAGATTGTGATAGCTGCATATATGCAAAAAGTTGTAGACTTCCATTTGTATCTTCTGATTCGGTTTATAATAAACTTTTCCATCTTGTTCACTCTGATGTGTGGTCTGCACCCTTAACTTCATATGATTTGTTTCAATATTTTATCATGTTTATAGATCATTATAACAGAGGAACTTGGGTTTACTTACTAAAGCAAAAGCGTGGTGTTTTTTATGCTTTCAAAGACTTTAACAATATGGTTCAAACTCAGTTTAACACCAAAGTCAAAGTGTTTAGGACAGATAATGGTACTGAGTATCAAGGAGAGTTTAAGAATTATCTTAAAGATTTAGGAATCATACATCAAACCATTTGCATCTACACTCCACAACAAAATGGAGTGGCAGAGCGCAAGAATAGACACATTCTTGATATAGCAAGATCAATGATGTTCAAAATGAGTGTTAAAAAGAAATTCTGGAATGATGCTGTCTTAATCACTTGTTATCTAATCAATAGACTTTCAAGCAATACCTTGAATGGACAGTCTCCTCTTGAAATCCTTCTTCATCAAAATCTTGATCTTTTATGTCTTCGTGTTTTTGGTTGTTGCTATTTTGTCCATGTACCTGCAGGAAAATGAGATAAGTTGGATAAAAGAGCTATCAAGTGCATTCTCTTAGGGTACTCAAGTACTCAAAAAGGGATACAAGTATTTCAGTAAAGATCTCCAACAGAAGTTTATCTCAAGGGATGTACAATTTGATGAACATCTACCATATTTTAAGAAGAGAAATGATGATGCAAGTTAGAGGGAGTTCTTCACGAATGATGATCTCAGACTAATGCCAATAATCCCTGCAAATCAGCAGATTCTAGGTAAGAATCGGCAACAACTACAAGATCAATCTTTTTCAATATCGAATAGTGAAAGTACAAAAATGAACAGTTCTTGAAATCCTATCGAGACTTCTGAAGAAGTTTTAGATTCTTCTGCATCAAATATGGACACAGATATGTCTTCTCACTCAAATAACTCCACTGAAACTGAGAGCACTGATGAAACTCACTTGCGACGATCAACCAAGTTAAAACAACCTAGTTGTAAACTAAAAGATTTTCATACCTTTTTAGGTTATTATCCTATTGATAACCAATTTGCTATGACAAAATCAGCTCTATACATAAATCTTTTGTTAGCTATCTTGACAATAGCTTTGAACCAACCAACTTTAAGGAAGCTGTCAAATATTCTGAATGGATCAAAGCCATGGATGAGGAGATAAATGCATTAGAAAGGAATAAAACATGGAAAATTGACACTCTTCTAAAGGATAAAAGAGCTATAGACTGTAAGTGGATTTATAAGATAACACATCGTAGCGATGGTTCTGTAGAACGATATAAAGCAAGATTGGTTGCTCGTGGTTTTACTCAAACTCCTGGAGTTGATTTTGGTGAAACTTTCACTCTAGTTGCTAAAATGAATACCATTCAAATTCTGATTTCTATTGCTGTTAATCAAGGATGGGATATGACTCATATTGATGTTAAAAATGCCTTTTTACAAGGCAACATTGAAAAAGAAGTTTATCTTGCTCCACCTCCTGGTTTTAATTCTCTTCATCCAGGTAAAGTTTTTAAACTTCATAAGGCCATTTATGGTCTTAAACAATCTCCACGTGCTTGGTATAACAGATTAAGTGGTGAGTTAATCAACCTTGGTTTTCATAAGTATTACACTCATGCAAGTGTGTTCATCTACTCTGGTAAGGAAGGTAAAGTCATTGTGTTGATTTATGTTAATGATATCTTAATCACTGGTGATGACAACCATTTGATCAACAAGCTTAAAACTGATCTGCATTCTAGATTTGATATTAAAGATTTGGGCAGAGTTAATTACTTCTTAGGAGTTGAGTTTGCTTATTCTAGCAAAGGGTTATTTCTGAATCAGGGAAAGTATATTCTTGATTTGCTGAAGATGTTAAGAAAATGGGAGCCAAACCTTTTAAAACTCCCATGGGAATGAATTTGAAGATCGATCATAGCAAAAGTAAATTTATTCCTTCTTCTGAAGTTTGTTAGTTTCAAAAGATAACTGGTAAACTGATTTATCTTCAAATCACCAAACCTGACATCACTTTTGCTGTTGGTATCCTTAGTCAAGTCATGCATTCTTCAAGAGAAATTCACCTTGAAATCATGGAATGAATTCTCAGATATTTAAAGAGTTGTCCTGGAAGAAGAATTGTTATGAAAAATCATGGTAACTTGAATATTCGTGATTTTGCATATGCTAGCTATGCTGGTGATGTCAACAATATTAGATCAACTATGGGATATTACATTTTTGTTGGAGGGAACCCTGTCATATGGAGATCAAAGAAACAACATGTCATTTTAACCTCAAGTGCTGAATCTGAGTATCGTGTCATGTCTTCTACAGTCAGGGAGTTACTATGGGTTAAAAATCTGCTGCAAGAACTAAAAATGGAGGTTCAGTTGCCTATTCCTCTATATTGTGACAATGATGCTGCCATCCACATTTCTTCCAATCTGATGTTTCATGAGCGCACTATGTATATTGAAATCGATTGTCATTATATTAGAAACAAGGTTCAAGAAGGTTTAATTTCAACTCCATATATTCCGAGTGAAGAACAAACTGCAGATATGCTTACAAAGTCACTTGGAACCACCTTGTTTGATCATCATCTATCTAAGTTGGGAGTCATTGACATTAACTCTCCAACTTGAGGGGGAGTGTTGAAGAATGAGTGATATATTTATGATCTGTGTCGTGTTCCCAAGGAGGTTGATGTGTAGTTGTTGATCTTCTCCTTCTGGTTTGCTGTTATAAGCTTTGCGGGTTGTCAACGGTCACTAACGACTATTAGCTGTTACTACGTTTCTCTTCTCTTTGCGCCACTTCATATCGCGCGCCTCTTCCCAAGTAACGGCTCCTAGCAGTTGGATGCATATTAATTCTTCTTTAGTCTTTAATTGTAATTAATGTAATTAATTATTCTTGCTTTCCTGGCTTGTATATAAACCTTTATAATCTCTGTTATTAATAACAACACATAATATTCTCTTCAAACTCGTTTACATTCCTTTATAAGAGGACACAAATTCACACAGTCACAATATTGAACGATACAGTGCGATGAAGAAGTACCTCGGTGAAAAGAAGACTCGATGAGCCTGCAAGGAACCCTGGTCAGCGTTCTGCATGTGACACCTATCAGCAAAATCGTGAATCTGAAGCTGAAGGTGGCAAAGGCAGAAGATGGATCAGATCACCACCCAAGTGCTGTTTCAGGGGGGTTAGCGGTATTGGTTTAAGAATTCCTACAGGAAAAACATCAAATGCATAGCTCTAGTTGACAGCAAAAGAATACAAGACTGTATTCCATCGATGTGCGTCCTGAAGTGTCAAGATTAGGACTAGGACTAGTTGGGGGAATAAGTAAAGGTACCTTGTCGGAGAACTCTCTAGTTCTTCGATTTCTTGTTTGTGTTTCAGAATTTAGAAGAGGGGAGATATTACTGAATAGGGAAATAAATTAACCGTTGGAGATTATGAGATTAGTTGATTTTATTTACTAATGGAGGAGATCATTTTATTATCCCAGGATGATCTTAGCCAAAAGTATATGTTCATGATCAAATCTAGTTCGTCTTCCTTGGCACTTGGGATGATGAAAGAACATGAGGTTTTAGTAATTAAATTGAAAATAGTAGTCTAAAGTTACAAAAACTGTTCCATAATATGGGTAATTTTCATGGTTTTAAAAAATGTGGTCCGACCGGTGGGTGGGCCGGTCGGACCGCCAAATGGTAGCAACAACGTCCTGGTTTTGGCTCAAAAAATGCCTTCCGTGTGGACCGCCCAAAAAATGGTTGAGCCGGATGGTTTCGACCAAAAATGGACCGCCCAAAATTCGGCTCAACCGTTTTTTGGTTTCAAATAAAAAAAAAGGGCAAAAACGACCCTCAGCCTTCTCTCTCCCCGAACACTCCCTATGTCCAAAGCCCCAAACACTAAAAAACCCTAATCAAAGAATCAAGGAAACCCTAATTAGAATATTTTCAAGATGGTGTTGGCGGAATTGGGAGGGAGCATATCCCAGGCGATACAGCAGATGAGCAATGCGATGATAATCGACGAGAAGGCGTTGAACGAGTGCCTGAACGAGATCACGTGCGCCCTCCTCCAGTCCGATGTCCAGTTCAAGCTCGTCCGTGACATGCAATCCAACATCAAGAAGATCGTCAACCTCGACGACCTCGCCGCCGGCCCCGCATCATCCAGCAGGTACTAAATATTGTTGCTTTTAGTCGAGGATTGGGATAGAGATAGAATTTTTGCGAGTTCTTGTTTTTCGAGCTTTAAGAAATTGAGTGGGTTGTGTGATTTTATTGCCGTAAAGAATTTTTGTGTGTGGGTTGTTTTTTTTTATTGTTGGAAGAGAATTGGATTGGTTTCGTGTTGGTAGTGATTTAGACTTAAGAGTTGTGTTGTGGTGATTTTTGTGGATGTAGGCCATTTTTAATTAGCTTTGCGTATATATTTAAAAGAAAAATAGGTCGGCAGACCCGGAGGTCGAACTAAAATTTGGGTCGACCTCCGAGTCGTTTTTTAAAACCCCGGTAATTTTACGGCGACAATTTTTTTTTAAAAATTGCCGTATGGAGAGGCGATTTCTCATTTGGCTAAAGACGTTCAGCAATCAGAAATCAGAATGGTAAAATATTTTGTCTCCGGGTATTTTAGGTGAATATCGATGTCACCAACAAATTTTATTGGGTAAATTATTATGTCATCTATCGTATTTATCAAAATTTACGATTTCTTCTCTCTTATTTTTTTTTTTGGTGGGAATTTCTCCTCTCTTATTACGAAACTGATTTTTCGTCTCTTTAATTTTGGTTTTATATGTTTTAATCCGTAGAATCGGAATATTAAATTTTACCATGAAATATTTCAGGGATGGGCCACATGGAAAGACAAAATTGCTCCTCCCACTTAAAAAATAATAAAAATTTTATCTTTCTTTCCACCTCCCACTTCGTCTTCTTCCTCATACTTCATCTTCTTCCTCTGACCTTAACATTCAAACTCAAATCTTAGCTAGAATCAAAACTAATTATAGTGTTGAAGCATGGAAATATTTTGGTGTTGATTAGGTGAAAGTTGATGGGCTAAGTAGTGACCGATTTTACGGTTGCGAGTAATGGGATTACGTCTTAATAGTAATTTGGACGATCGTTCGTATGAACACCAAGAGGATTGGCCAGTGGATTGCAAGGATTGTCAAGTGACGATAATGAGCGGATGACAGGTTTGCGACGTAAGCTATTACTTTTTATCCTGTAGTCCAATTGAGGTGTTTCAAATTTCTGTGCATGGCAGAGTTATGTATCTACAACTTTGTAGTTAACAATTTCCATAAATTCGGAGTGAAAAGATACTGAAAGATCATTTGAAGTCAAGACTTGATCATGTTACAAGTAGTTAAAAAGACTTCATTTGTAATTGTTTAAGTTGGAAAGTCAGCCTTGGATTTGTCTAGATTGGATCCCTAGTTTCTTGAACCTAGAGGTTGGATCGCTAGTTTGTTAGAATCTATCAAAGATGATGCAAGCTTCAAGAGACCTATATACTCGAAATCTCGAGAGTTACAAGCAAACATGGACTTCCGAAGAACAAGATTATTGAAGTCATTACACGGATGCAAGTTTGGGAAATCAATCAGACATCTAGGAGTTGAAGGAGTCCGAGTCGAATAAGAATAGATGTCGATGAGGATGGATCTTGAGTATCCGAGTCCGACTAAAATGCTGTTTAGGTAGTAGGTCGGGGTTGGAAAATTTTGGTATATAAGCATAATTCTGGGTTAGGTTTAAGAACATCACAAAAATCACAAGTAAACCCTCTAAACTCACTTTTTTTCTCTTAAGAGACTTCATTTGTAATTGTTGAAGTTGAAAACTCAGCCTTGGATTTGTCTAGATTGGATCGCTAATTTTTTTAGACTGAGAGGTTGGATCGCTAGTTGCTTGAACCGAGGTTGGATGGCTAGTTGTTGGAATCTAACAAAGATGATGCAAGGTTCAAGAGAGACCTATGTACTCGAACTCTCGAGACTTACATGCAAACACGACTTCCCGAAGAGCAAGGTTCTTGAAGTCATACACGGTGCAGATTTAGAAAAGCAATCAGACATCTAGGAGCTAAGGAGTCAAGAGTCGGATAAGAATAGATGCCGATGAGAATGGGTCTTTGAGCATCCGAGTCCGACTAAAATAATTCTTAGGTAGTAGTGCCGGGTTGACAAATTTTGTATATACGCACAGTTCGAGATTAAATTTAGGAAGATCACAAATAAACTTTCTCTTCCTTCTGCCTCGTGCGCATGTCTTTGTTATTATTTTTTTGCGACTTCTTAGGATTGTTCTTGGAACGACTATTCCAGTTCGTTTCTTTATGTTCTCCTACGCAACATACAGAAAATCAAAATTAATTAAAAAAATCAAAAGTTCAAAACCATTATCTTGAGCATTCCAATTTCAATAAAAAAATCTAAATTACAGAAAAGAAAAACTGTAATCAGCAAATCCGAATTTAACTTGTACGAAGTGCAGCTGGGCAGAACATACTTCCCCTGAAGGATTCAAGTATTACTACAAGAACACCACTAGTGGAAAGCAAGGTTAGAGTCGAAGCAGGAACCTGGTTATGCTATGTTACCCCAAGCAGCTGGGTCAGGGAATGATCATCATGCGCGCTTCCTCAAGTAGTTGCCGCTTCTCTTCATTCTGAAGAAGTGTTCGTCAAACCTGGGAAGTTCTTTAAGGTCAAGGGCTCCTTCAAGCTTCCATCTTCTGCCTAAAGCCCGCCGATTCCGCTCAAGCCGAAGCCTAAGGCCAAGTCGTAGGCAGTGGCGGTGGTACCGGCAAGACTGAAGCCTTAATTTTTCGAGTCAAGGAGCCGGATCTTCGAGGGGTAGAGATGATGGGTCGGATTTTAGGTTGTAGTGTGGAGAGAAAATCGAATTTAATTCAATTTTTTTTATTTCATAACCCTTATTTTTTAGTTTAGTTTTTCCATTCGAATTTAAATACTAAAATTTAAGGTTCATAAAGATTTGATTCTTTTTAATTAGTTTTTAATCTCCCTAAAGTTTGAATTTTAGGGCTTGATTTTAGTTGAAGGTGAGAGGTAAAAGATAAGTGAGAGAAAAAAAGATAAAGTGGAAAAGAAGTACAATTTCCGTTGGTTTTAGTAACAATAATACTTTTGTTTTTTAAGTGGTCCATTTGCATGTAAAAAGAAATATCTCAGTATCATTGTTCCCAAAACTTAAAAAATGAAAAAAAATAGTTTTGTAACATGAGAATTACATTTTTAATGAAACTTTTTGTAGTTAATTTTTTATTGTAAAATTCCAAAAATGAAATTTTCAAAACAATAATAACCACATAAAAACAATTTTAAAAAATTAAATAATTATGTATTGAACTTACTTTTTTATACAAATAAGTATTATCTCGAGCCCTAAACATTGTTCAAGCTCCTTCCATGCGAATTTTAATTGTTGCTCATAGAACGGTGTATACAACAATCCAATACATCAATCAGAATTAATACAAACTTTATTCTATATATTCTAGTGCCATAAATCCACAATTCGCAAAAATATAAATGTTAATCTGAATATGGCAACATTCAAGAGAAACTTCCCCATCCCCAGGGGTTAACGAAGGAAAGAAACAAAAAAGAGATCGATTTTATTCACAACATAACTCATGAACATCATCTGGACAAAGATTTCGGTCAGAAACCAAATAAAACATATTAAAACTACCCATATGAACTTAACTGTCCAAAATGGTAAACGATTCAAGCCAACTAACTATATACCTAATCAAAACCCCAAGAACATGTCATTTCCAACCCTCTCCATCACCTTGGCCGACGCCTACTTGCTCGTCTTCCTCCTCCCAACCTTGTCCGGAGGTGATACGGCGGCCGAAGGCAGGATGATAGCCTCCCGTTGTGCGTCGACAAAGCTCGCGATGTCCTCCTCAGCCACCCCGAAAGACGCAGCAAGCTCGGGCCCCCGGAGGGTCTGGAGGATCGAACTCGCACCAACCAAGAACTGCGGCCTATTCTTACGGGCTGAGGTAGTGAACCCAAAGAACTCAAACGGGCCAGTCCTGGATGCGATCTGGCAGAACGGGAAGTACCTTGGCACCCAGAACACGTCCCCTTCAGACACCTTGGCATTTACTGCCTGCGTTCCATTCGGGAACACTATCTGTATTCTGCCGCTTCCTCTCAGGACAATGCCATACTCAGTCGCTCTCGGGTTGACGTGAGGCGCCATCATCGATCCCTGCATTGACAGAACCAGTGTTGGACATAACTCTCTGACATCATCAGTTTTAACTAAATTTTGTTGAAAGAACCGGACATTACCGCGGTGAGGTTCACGAGGTAAACTCCAATGCCCGAGTGCTTCAGAGGATGATAGTCGCCCTCGTCGAGAGCAACACTCCATCCGTAGTTGTTGGAGAAGTCTGGATGCCTATCGTATATGTTATATGAATCAGGGGACTTTCCTCGGACAGTATCGCCTTTCTTGTTCCCCTCTCCGAAAAGATGTGTCCATAGCTTCCTCCATGACCATGTTGCTTGCTCCTTTTGGTCAAGAGGGCCGTGCCGAGAGTCTAACATTCTCTTCAAGTGACCTAGCCTCTCCTGGTCATTAAGTTGGAGGAACCTGTTCCATGCGCTTTGTTTTGGATCACGTGGACTACGTGGACGCCGCTGGTCACTTGGAGAGCGAGAATCCCCCACGAACACAATCGGACCTTTCTTCTGGCGGGTCATCAAATCCCTCAGTTCCACCATTGTTACATTGAAAGCAATGGCAAGTGTTTCGGGTTCAAAACCAGCAAGGACAGAAGTCGGATACGTGCCTCCTCCAACAAAGAAAGACTGCGCAATACCAACTCGTAAAACACGTCTCAATTATACATTCAAATTCTTACCATTTTTGGGAAGCTTAATGAAGCAGGAAAAAGGCGAAAGCTACCTGGAAAGCTCCAATTCCCAAGTTCTCAGATGGGTCAATGCTGCAAATCACATGGAGCCTCTGGCCTTCACCTTCATTCACCAAGTAGAAAGCTGAGCCAGCTGGAACCCTGTAGATATCGCCGATCTTCAATCGTCTCTCGGCAAGCTCGTCCTTGTAGATTAGGCCCACCCTTGCTTCCCCTGCACCCCAAAATATGGAACACAGTTGTTTACACATTAAATTCTTCACAAACTCAAACCATGATCGATCAAAATTAATTGCTACAAAATTTGTGCATGTAGATATGCACAATATCAAACAGCTAATTCTACAAAGGATTACGAACCATAGCTTGAACTCAACTCGGAAAACTTCGTTAAACCTTATGTTTCAATACAAACTATCAACACGGTGTTCCAATCTGGCGATCACAGCATACGGTAGCGTTACCCGTCATAAACATTCCTACTATGCATTATTATGCATCACCGATCAAACCTAGATTAATTTCAGGCCCCTAATTCACTAACGCCTATTTTAGCGTTTTACCACTTGTAAACATACTATTCCGTATAACCATATGGTTTCATTGTACCTATCAACACACTTGTTGGCGTTACCAGTCCAAAGATTCATAGATACATTATGCATTATTTTTTTAAGTAATCTTTATTATTATTTATATATGATAGAAAGGAATCTTGCATTCTCTCCCAGCCTCGTTAAACCCTCGTGAACCCCTTATAGGAAAAAATTCATTAAGATTATTACATACATTATGCATCACTGATCAAACCTGGATTAACCGAAAAGTCATAGATCGAACCTAGATTAATGGAATAGAAGAAATCCATAACGTACCTCTGCGAATGAAGAGGATGAGGTTGGAATCCACGTACTGAGGGATGAAGAGACTCTTAGGCTCCATGGTAATGAACCCAATATGCATCGGCCTATCGATAACCCTCCCACCACCAAGGTTCCTCACCACCTTCATCTCTCCGGCTTCGGTATGAATCACACGCTTCGCGTCATGAAGAAGAAACCAATCTTCCCCTCTCCACCCTCTTCCTCCTCTCTCCTCTTCTTCCTCCCCCTCTTCCTCTTCCCTCCTTCCCCTCCTCCAACCCTCCTCCTCCTCCCTATATCCCATCGCCATGGTCGCTGCATGGATGGCCACCAGGAGCAGCAGCAAAAGGGCATATCTGGACCTCATCTTGATAAATTCGAGTGGTTTCTATGTGAGGGGGAGATGGGTTTATGAAGGGCAATGTAAGGGGGGACACGTGGCAGCCATGCAGAGTTTGGAGGCTGGGTGGCGGAGTCCGGTTTAGACAAAGAGAAATAGTCGCATAGTGGACTAGAAATATCCGGTAACACGTAACGGGTGGTTGTAAGACAGAGTCTCCATGTCTTGTTGGATTTTATTTGATTTGATCTTCCTCCGTCTTGGAGCTTTTCTCGATTCGACTCGTGTAAGCTTGGGAATTTGTTTTAGTGGGACAGAGTGGCTTAAAGAGGTCTTGAAAATCAAAGTGAAACACAGATTTGTACTTAATAAAGATTTGTATTTTACTAGTCTATTATTTAATATACATAGACCAAATCCAACTTATTACAATTTTCATTGAACTCTAAAAAAAAAAAATTTTTTGTCAAAATGATGCTACATTGTATCCTACTTAGATTGCCACCTGAATCGAAAAGAAGGTGACATTGCAAATGATTTTTTTTCAAAATGGCCAAATTTTATAATCATTCAAAAAGACTTTTTTTTTTCGGCCTGCTTCACAGTCCTCCGTGATCATACTCCAACCTACCCAAACACAAAACCAACAAAATTCCCGAAACATCAAAGTTTCCTTCCCTTCTTCCTCTCCACATCTCAACTTCCGTTTACTAAATAATTAATCTTTGTTTTGATTGATTAGTAATTAACGCTAGTTAATCGGAGCGACTTGAGTAAAAGTAGAAGACGTCGCCGGATACGGATACGGTGGAAGAAGCTGGTTAAGGTAGAAGACACAGCGCCGACGGCAACGACGGCTCAAGATCATTGCTGGAGAACCCATCTCTATTCGGAGCTCTCCCCTCCGTCTTCGGACTCCTCTACCACAAAAACACTGACACCACCGTCTGCGTGCTCTCCACGACGGTGGTTCTTCTCTCTCTTTCATCCATCGTCTTCTCCAACTCTAACGCTCTCACCCTCCAACCCCAACCACCCAAAACTAATAATCCTCCAAGCCCAAATTCCAAACCCCACGACCCGAATCTCATTCTCTCTTTTGCTACCAGACGAGTTCGACGCCTCCTGGAACCCATCAGTGATATTTGAGGATGAACGAGTTTGGTGTTGGTTGCTCCGATTTGTTGAGAGAACCTAGGATTCTTCCCTTTTCCAGAATTGGCCATAGCAGAAGAATTGTGTTGTTGGTGTTGTGGAGTGGAATGGAGGTTTTCTATACGAAGATATCAAGGTTTTGTAAGGAGAGAGGTGGACGGGAAAAGGAGAATAAGACGTTGGTCTTCTCGGTGTTTATAATAAATTTAGGATTATTTTGAAAATTTACCACCGCCATATTGATGTTAAAATAGTGGTCCACGTTAGTGTCAAATTGTAGCGGCAGTTATTCAGATCGTCTGGAATTTATTTTATGAAAATTGAAATTAATCTATACTTTTTAAAGTAATAGAATAACAAGTGCAAATCTGTGATAGCAAAAGACAGTAAAGTGAAATTTTCTTAAAAATTAATGATGTAATCACTAAAAATGAATATTGTATTTTATCGCGACAAAATAACAATTATATACGTACGACCATTTTAAAATTGTACACCAAGCTCAAAGGATATTATGTTGTCGTGGTGTGAATGCGCCCAAAATTCAAAGTTCAAAGCCCAAAACCAAGAAGTGCAAAAGTCATTTATGGGAGGTGTGTATATACCACATGGAAAATGGCAACGAAATTTTCCTTGTTTTAAGGAACTTATTTTCTTAGTTTTACACTTGGTTGACTACCTTAAGTGGACTCGTTGTCAGCTACGAAGATGGTGTAAAGTACAATTGGAGCACAAGCACAAGCTTAGATGCTTTGAGGCGCTTGAAGAGCACTTGGCACACCGCCACGTTGCATGGAGCTAGAGGAGCTCTAAAATTTTTGATAATTCGAGAACAATCCAAATAGGCGATGGGATGCGAGGCCAAGCGGATAATTCATGGATGTGCTTTGAAGAGGTGTGATGGGCCTCAAGAGTATCCAAAAGCCTCCAGAAATCCTCTAGGGAAAGGTGAAGGGACACGAAGGTAGTATAACGATGAGGTATCCACACAACCCGCTAAAGAGACACGAAGAGGCTGTTGAAGCCTATCTAGATGGGCCTCCAAATGGATACAAAGTGTCTTATTGACAATCAACCAAGGGACACCAATGTGCATCTAGATAAGGACAGAATTGGTGTCCCCCCATAGCTTGCCTCCTCTAGCCTATCCATCATCTCAGCAACACTTACATCCTAACAATGTTATCTTTTCTCCCTCCCTTCTTGAGCCAAAAAAATCATTTAAAAGTTGTGGGTATATATGGGTTTTCCCTAAGTTTTGAGATACATCATGTAATGTTCTTGGAAATATCCATTAGTCAATATATCTTAGATAGAATTGTCATAGCCATATTACATTAAAATATACGGGACAATCTCGTCTTACAAAAAAAGTGTCTAGCACTTGTCTCGACTAAAGTTAGATTCCAAGAAGGTCATTGACCAAGTACAAGAGTTACAATTGATCCTTCACGAGATCCAATCCAAAGAAATACAACTCAACGAGTCCTTCTAGGTGGCTGCAATGATTAAAAAATGGCCCTCGCTCTAGAACAACTTCAAGAACTACCTCAAGCACAAGAGGAAGGATATGGGTCTAGAAGACCTGATCATGAGACTTAGCATTGAAGAAGACAATTAAAAGTTCAAAATCAAGCAAGGTAAGGTCAACTCTGAGACCACAATACACCTTGTCAAGGAAAAAGGTAGAAAGAAGAGGAAGAAGTCTAGAGATAAGTAGAAGAAACAAGAGCCCAATAAAAAAATAATAAGAAGAAGTCACATGGCTGAGGATTGTCGCTTGTCGAAGAAAGACTATCAAGAGAAGATTAACCTGGCTGAAGACTCATCCAAGATGGATTTGTTAGTCATAGTGTTCAAAGCTAATATGGCAGATAATTTGAGAGAGTGGTTCATAGATATAGGGGTAACCCACCATATCTGCTCAAACAAGAAGATATTCTTGACTTGCATCCTAATCACCAGTTAGAAGCTATTCATGAAAAACTCCATAATGTCCAAGATCGTCGGTTTGGGTAAAGTGGTCCTGAAGCTGACCTCAGGCAAGGAGCTGACCTTTAAGAATCTGCTGCATGTCCTAGACATCTACAAGAACTTAGTTTCTAGCTTGTTATTAAGCAAAGTTTATCTTAAGCTTGTATTTGAGGCTGATAAGTTTGTACCAAACAAAGTGGGTCAATTTATAAAGAAAGGATTATGAAGAGAATGGGCTATTTAAGATGAATATAATAGTTGTACATCACTACTTTAATGGCAGAAATAAAGTTGATGCTTCTTCTTATTTGACCAAGTCTACTAATTTATGGCATGGTAGATTATGACACGTAAAATGACCAAAGCACTTTTCCATTTAGTAGAAAGAAGTACTACATATTTAGAGTTAATTCATAGGGACATTTGTGATATGAAACACATGCAAACTAAATGTAAAAAGAAATACTTCATCATATTTATTGATGATTATACAAGATTCTGCTACATATATCTCCTAAAAGGTAAATATAAAGCTCTTGATGCTTGTAAGAGATATAAGAATGAAGTTGAAAATCAACTTAGCGATAAAATCAAAATGATTTGAAGTGATCGAGAAGGAGAATATGTAGCTCCATTTGGGGAACCTTGCTAAAAACATAGCAGTATTCATCAGACAACTACTATATACCCACCTCAATTAAATGGCACAGCTGAATGCAAGAATCAAACTCTTAAGGAGATGATAAATGCTATGTTGATTAACTTGAGCTTATCCTAGAACATGTTGGAGATTGTTAGAAAATTGGGGGTGTGAATGAGCCAAAGCCCAAAAACCCAAGAAGTGCAAAAGTCACTTATGAGAGGTGTGTGTACTACATCAAAAATAACATGGAGATTTTCCTTGTTTATAAGGAACTCCTTTCCTTAGCTTTGCACTTTGTTGACCACCTAAAGTAGAATTGTTGCCAGTTGTGAAGATAGTGCAAAATACTATCCGAGTATGAGCACAAGCATAGGATAATGTAAATACCATTTAGGCATAAGCACAGGCACGGGCATAGGCGCTTGGGCATTTTGAGGTGCATTGGGTGCTTAAGGCGCACTTGGCATTTTACATGTTGTAAGAGCTCTAAAAGTTTGGCAAATTTCATAACATTCTAGATAAGCGACAGAATGCGAGTCCAAGCACATAATTCTTTGTTATACTTCAAAGAGGTGTGACAGGCTTCAAGATTATCTAGAAGCCTTTATAAATCCTCTAGAGAAAGGTAGAGGGACGCGAAGGTGGGATAAGAATGAGGTATCCAGATAGCCCTTCAAAGGAATGCAAAGAGGTAGTTGAAGCCTATCTATAGTGGTCTCCAAAGGGACACGAAGTGTCATGCTGACAGCTAACTAAAGGAAACTAATGTTCATCTTGATAAAGATAGAATTGGTGTCCAAAGGAAACTTTGTTATACTAATGTTCATCTCCAAAGGGACACGAAGTGTCATCCCTCAGATAGTCTACCACCTCCAGCCTATAAATAGGCCTACCTTCTTCCCATTTCCATCATCCCAGCAAAACTGCATCTTAGCATTATTGTCTTCTCTTCCTCCTTTCTTCAGTAAAAAAGTTTGTCCGAAAGTTCTAAGTATATATGGGTTTGCTCAAAGTTTTGAGATACTTCGTGCAATGTTCTTAGAAACTCCCAACAATTATTATATCTTGGAGAAGATTATCGCAGTCCGTACTGCACTAAAATATATGGGGCAATCTCGTCTCACAGAGAAAGTGTCTAATACTTATCTTGACTAAAGTTAGATCTTAATCAAGTGCACCAACTTCAAAAAATAAAATATGCATTATACGATTACACAAGCCAAACAATCATACATCTATGCAAAAGTTACTACCAAATATTTATGTAGGTAATGTTAGAGACATCATAGTTTATTGTATATCTAAATGTTACTAGTACATCCGTAGAATATTTACTACCAAAGGTTTATGTGAGTAAGCTTAAAGACATCATAGTTCATGTTGTAATATATTTTTTCATAAAAAGTTTAGAATATCCTTGCTGAGAACAATTGTGAAGATGAGTTGAAAAAATGAATAATTTAAATTTTATCTTTAAAAAATAGTGTAAAAATGAATGGTAAAAAACAACAAGAT
This sequence comes from Hypericum perforatum, assembly GCA_012979155.1. NCBI lineage: Eukaryota > Viridiplantae > Streptophyta > Magnoliopsida > Malpighiales > Hypericaceae > Hypericum > Hypericum perforatum. The sequence goes on from SOPF01027593.1 coordinate 16,258, forward strand.
GAAAATAAATATGAATGTTGTAAGTAGTGATAAAAATAAAACTTGGTATAGAAAAACTTTATTATTGAGAACATGAAATAAGTTTGCAAATTGTAGCCATAGTTCTAAATAGTACACACTAAAAGTTTGGACATACAAAGACTTTTTTGTAAAAATTCTAAAACTAAGAGATCAAAGAAAAAAATTCACATGAGACGGTATTGAAAAAAATATAATTATCATGGTAAAAAAGCAAGAATCTTATCATGGAAGAAAAAAATAAAAAAATTGCACCATGCTGGATGTATTGTGATATATCTGAATTACAACGTATCACCTATTATCTAGACAAAACTAGTCTAAGCATAAAAGAGACCGGCTTGGATGCATTTTTTTTTTGAAAGTCGCATTTTTTATTGCAATAGTTAATAATTCATTTTAATTTTTGGACTTTCGAAGATAATTATATTACTTAGAGTGTGTTGTGAGAAAATATATGAGAATGTCGAAAATGATCTTAATATAGGTTTAGAAGGATTGATCCAAAAATTACTAGATAAAAATAAGAGGAAAATAAATATGGGAAGAGAAGAAAAAAATAAGACCCATTTTTTTGACGATCATCAGGTTTACCAGTTCGATCGGTCATATCTGCAATCAGGCTAGACTCCGGATTTGAAAAAAAACCCTGGTATACTTCCTCCTCCTCCTCCTCCCCCTCCCCACCCACATCCTCCTCCTCCTCCCATACCTGCTCCTCCTTTTTTTTCGTTTTCTTCTTTTCTAAATTTTTTACCTAACAAATCAGATTTTTTTGTTATACTTTTTTAGTTTGACTAGACGGTTGAACAAAAAATTCCGGTTCGTTAGGTAGACGGGCGTACTTTTGTTTTTGGCTCGATCTTAGATCCGTTTCACTATTCGACCGGTCGAACCGTGTCTTTAAAAACAATGGATGGTGGTCCTCTCTTGACTCTTATGCCAAAGTTCTTATATCGAAAAACTTCGTCTTATCCCAATAAATTTTCTTAGATCCTGTTCAATATAGAAAAAATCAAACTGGTATCGGATTTTCACTTGATATGGCGGCTTCGAAACATTGGACGGAGGAGGAGCTCACGTACAATGGCTACTACTTGGAGGGTGATTTCTATCTCACGCCCCCCAAAAACACTCATTATCAAGCGAAGAAGGTGACAGTTTTTTTTTTTTAGAATAAGAAGGTGACAGTTAAAGTGGGTAAAGGAAGCGTTAATTACATCTATGGCAGTATCTACCCTTGAATAGAAAAAACTAAACTACCAAAATTTCTGACCCAATTTTGTCCCTTTTTTTTCGAATTTGGACATGATGATTCATATTTGCATATCTTCCTTCTATCTTTTTATAGATTTTAGAATCGCCTCAATCTAATACTTGATCAGAAATTATAGTTATTTCACCGAGAAAATGTAAACAAATCCTCAAACTAGTTTTCTGCTCCACTGGAGCGAACAAGATCAAAAGTACTAAATATTAAACTGGTCTTCTTAATTTTTTTTAGGGTAATCGGTCTTCTTACTATTTGTTTTGAAACGGTAACTGGTGAACTATTTTTAGGACGATGCTAGCTACAGACCACATAAATTACTGGTTTGGGTTCTGTATGTACATAGTACTTGGATAGGTAGGGTTATGATAGAGTAATTGGAGAAACATGCACATCAGCACATGGATCCCACAGGTCACATAAGCATTGTATTTATTTCCCATTTTCTTCACCTTCATGAGGATGCCCCCAATCTAGCCAATCCTTCCTTCTTTGAATCTTGCATGTTGGCGTCCTTAGCGGGATATGTCCAATACTCCAAAGCAAAAGAGAAATTTTACTATATTTTGAAATTCCTAACCATTAAAATTTTATCGAATGAAAATTTAATGGTGAATTTTACCAAATTCATATTTAGATCTAAATATTCACACTTGTCGTGAATATTTTAACAACTCTTACTTCCAATGCCGGTAACAATCTTAACAATTTGCTAATGAAATGGAATTGTGGTAGGACTTTCCCTATCTAAATATTCACTTGGTCATCAGATATTAATGAGACTACTGTTGCAACGTAGATTTGATTGTGTATGGAGCAAGCGAGAAAAGAATGTTGACCATTTCCTATAGTTTTGATGGTAGTGAAGACTTCGTTTTCACTTACTTAATTTTAATTATTTTATTTAGTCTATATGTATAAAATGAAGAAGCCTCTTGTTGATGCATCACAATTTAACTTTGAAATCCGGAAAAATAACCAAAAAGGTAAATGTGGAACAAATAAATAACTAAAAAAAATCTGAGTCGGATCTGGTTGATAGATTTTTTTTTTAAAATGTATGTATTTCTTGCTCCCCAAATTCTCCAACATATAAACATAATTGAGGGATTTTTCATGGAATTCAAGAAGTTTTTTGTCCAAATAATTATTACAAAAATGATATTAGCTAAATTAGCAATTAAATTTGTGAGAGACAATTCGTTTTCTACCTTGGTTTCTTCTCAAATCTTGCGGCACTCAGGCCATCAATCTCCTAGATCAGAGGGATGTGCAAATTGGATGGCATTACCAAAATTCTAATTTTCTTTTTGGTTTTCCGAATTTAGGAATCGGGATATTCGGGAGAGAATATTATTCGACAAGAATTTTTCATAAAAATGAAAAATTTTGGTATTCGATAGTAATTTTTTATTTATCGATAATACTAAAATAAAATTTTCAAGTATATAAAAAATTTTGTATAGATTTTCTGTGCATCTTCTTATAACTTCCTTCCCACCCCCACCTCAAATTAAAAAAAATACTCAAATTTTATGACGACCTAATTTCTGATCATCTTTGACCTAACCACGACCAACCTCTCCAGCCACCGGCCCATCTGGGCTCACCTGGGTTGCAGTTTCTTATACCCTGATGAGTTTTTTCTCCCAAAATTATTTTAAATTTGTAAAAAATAGTTAAGATTTTAAAGTAGGAATTTTTTTAAATATGAGTTTATTTGATTGTGTGTTTAGCATTTATGGTTCTTGTTTAGGGTTCAAATTAAAATAGTTGTTTGTCTGACTTTTTAAAAAAAACTGTAATTTTTTAAGATTTCAGAATTATCCCAAAATTTTAATTTGAAATTTGGGAGACTCTGAAATTATTTCAGTTTTGGATAAAGATGAATTTTTTTGATTATTCGAGATCAGAATTTCCCGAATTCTCATCTCTGGCTCGAATCCATTCAAAGAATATTGATGATTAAGGCCATAACCTAACCAGAATCGAAGTGCAATTAGACACAATCAGACTGAATTGGAAACCTTGGAATTCTGAAGCTACAATCGAAGACCCGATAGGCAAATTAAGGGAATTGAATCTACAATTGATTGCAATCTTCAACATCTACTTCCTAAACAACATCAATTACAGAAATCTTTTACCAATTGAAACCAAATCTTTCTCAATCGGTATCAATTGGATCCCAATTGTACAACTAGCTTCCTTACCTAGACACAGTCGTTTGTACATGCTGTAATTACGATTCTCTTTGATTCTTTACTTAGTTGCTCACTAGAATCATGTAATTATACATTGTAATTGACCTTTAATCAATAAGATTGAACCCATTTCTTAACATGGTATCAGAGCTTGAAGATTGAGCCTAAAAAAATTAGACTTTTGCATACTATCCTTTCTCAAATAAATCGATAATCATTGATTTTCCATGGCTCACGAAGGGTCAATTGAAGGTTCCATAAATGAAGCTAATGCTGTCACTATGCCCAGCACCAATCTAGAGCTGCTAAAAAAGATATCCAAAATCAATGGGAACACCAGCCTCAAAATCATGACAGTTTCTTTTAATGGAAGAAACTACATGTCATGGTCAAAGGTAGTGTTCATTGCATTGTGTAGAAGAGGCAGTATCGGCTTCATCAATAACGACTTGCCACCACCCTCGAAGATTGAATCACACTTCCCTGAATGACACATGTACGACCATCAGGTAATGTTATGGCTATTGAATTCATAGATCCTGAGCTACACAAACTATTCAATTATACAGTGTGCTTTAAAGATCTGTGGGACTTGGTGAAATCCCTCTACTCTCAACAAGAAAATGTCTACAGAATATTTGAATTGAAGAAAGGTATTACTGACCTAGTGAAAAGAGACAAACCTTTCGTTGAGTATTTGAGCAGGTTAAAGTCAATGTGGAAAGAAATGTCCACCTTAAGACCTGCAACCACTAATCCATTGATCACTCTCAAACGAAAAGAAGATGACAAGATCTTCAAGCTGCTCATAGGACTGGGATTAGACTTTGGCACTCTCCAAGAACAAATCTTGACCTCGACTGAACTCCCTTCATTCAACAATACTTGCACGAGGTTCTTGAATTCTAGACCCAGAAACCCCTTCATCACCAATAAAGGTAGCAAACTCTTGAAACTCAATTATACTTGTGATCACTCTGTGAGGTTGGTGTGGGAGAAGGTAAAAAGAGTATTCTCCATTGATTGCATGATGTTGTCGTATAGAAGGAAAACTTCAACAAGCCCAATGCTCTCCATACGACAACCTCACACAATCTAGCACTTTCCATTGAAGATCTTGCCCAGAGAGTATTCCTATACATGAAGGGAAACACTGAGCCTACAATATCCCACAAATTTACTATAGGAGAAGGTAAAGAGGATAAATCCATCTCTTGCAATACTGTATCCCTTTTTTGTCAATTAATCTGCATAATTCTAAAAATTGGATAATTGACTTTGGAGCTAATGAGCACATGACAAATGATAAATCAATTATATCTCAATTTCATGACATTTCTGATCAATCCATCCTTGTTGCCAATGGATCATCTATTCCAATTAGAGGTAAAGGTAAAGCTAAGCTATTTAATTTGAGAATAGACTTGAATGTTATGTATATTCCGAATCTCTAGAATAACCTTCTTTCAATTAGCAAAATTACCAAAGAATTGAATTGTCGAGCTATCTTTACTGCTGATTCTGTGCAATTTTAGGACCAATCAACATAGAGAAAGATTGGTGAAGGATCATTGAATAATGGGTTATACACATTAAAGATCAAACTGCAAGCCCTGACCTCTCGCACCTCGATTAATGACTCTCTTTGGCATAATCGGCTGGGTCACCCTAGCCACCGAGTCCTTGGTAAACTCTTTCCATATTTGAATAATGAATTTGATCATTATGAAAGTTATATCATGGCTAAACTATGTCAATTGCCGTTTAAACATTCAGACACTGATTACAATGTTCTTTTTGAATTAATTTACTCTAATGTTTGGACTTCCCCGATTACTTCCTATGATGGATTTGGTTATTTTTTGCCTTCACTGATCATCATAGGCATATAACTTGGCTTTAATTACTTCGTCAGAAGAGCGATGTGTTCTCCGAATTCACTTATTTCTACAATCTTATGCAAAATCAATTTAATGCCCAAATTAAAGTGTTTAAGACCGATAATGGGATAGAATACAAGAAAGATTTCCTCTATTTTTTTACTAATGTTGGATTTATCACTCAAACCTCATGCATATACACTCCATGACATAATGGTGTGGCCGAGAGGAAGAACCATCACCTCCTCAAAGTGGCTCGTACGATTATGTTCCAAATGAATGTTGGTAAATGTTATTGGAGTGATGCCCTACTAATTGCTTATCATCTTATAAACATGTTACCCATTCCAATCCCTTGCCACAAGTCACAAATGGAGCTACTCCTCAACAAATAAATTGACTTGTCCTACCTTCGCTTCTTCAGATGTTGTATCTATGTTCAAACACCCGCAGCAAAACGAGACAAATTGACTATACAATTAACCCAATATATGTTCCTCGACTACTCCATAACTCAGACGGGCTACAAATGTTACTCGCCCATACTGAGAACCTCAATTGTGTCGAGAGATGTCAAATTCATGGAATTTGCCCCTTGTTTTTTCAAAAATACTACTGATAATACTAGTCAGGGGGAGAATTGCCTACCTGTTCCAATTGCTCTATCTTATAATACTAACCAATTGAATTTTGGTGCAGTTTCACTCGGCACAAATCGGGAAGAAAATCAACTTTCTAAAATCAGACCCAAAGCAAATCAACAAGACCCAAACACGTAAACCAATTAATTGGACATCACTGAGTCAGGTACCATCTCTGGCCAATCTACCAACCTAGTTGATCAAAGCTCTATACCTGAATGCCTTACTGATCAGACTATTACCATAAATAAGCAAACTTGTGTTGAACAGCCTATCAGGAGATCAACTAGGGTCAAATTTCAAAACTATAAATTGCATAATTATAACCTTTTAAGTTATGCACCTAATTGAAGCTCACCTTTCATACGATCACTTGGAGTCTGCCCACAGAGTCTTTCTGAGTAAAATTGATTCGAAAATTGAACCTAAAACCTTTTGTGAAGCTGTTAAATCTGCTCCATAGCATCAAGCTATGGCAGAAGAACTTGCAGCCTCAAATCATAATCATACCTGGTCTTTCTGTGATTTACCCATTAACAAAAAAGCAATTGATTGCAAGTAGATTTTTAAAATCAAACATAATAGTGATGGGTCAATTGAGCAATATAAAGCTAGGCTTGTGGCCAATGGTTTCACTCAAACCCCTGGGGTTGATTATAATTAAACTTTTGTGCCTGTTGTCAAAATAAATACGGTTTGCATTCTCCTTTCTATTACAGTGAATCTCAGCTAGAAACTTGAGCATATGGATGTCAAGAATGCCTTCTTGCAAGGAAATCTCGACAAAGAAGTCTACCTCAAGCTTCCACCTGGACACTTTCAAGAAAATTTAGGCAAAGTGTACCGATTACACAAGGCTATGGGCTCAAGTAGTCCTCCCAGCATGGTACAACAAACTCAATGGTGAATTACTTGGATTGGGCTGCAAAATATGTCACACTAACTCATCTTTGTTCGTCCAAAACTCTCCCCTTGGGAAGTTTGTTCTTTTAATATATGTTGATGACATTCTAATTGCAAGTAGCAGTGATATACTAATCCAGAAATTGAAGGCCAATTTGCATTTATGATTTGACATCAAAGACTTAGAAAGACTGAAATACTTCCTTGGTGTCGAGCTAGCATACTCTACCAAAGGCCTCTTCCTAAATCAAAGGTGGGACCTACTTCAAGAAGTCAAGAAGCTGGGATCAAAGTCCTACAAAATGCCCCTTGAACTGAATCTTAAAGTTCTAAATCACCAAGGTGAGATCTACCCACATATTCCTCAATTCCAAAAATTAGTTGGTAAGCTGATTTATCTTACAATTATGCGACCTAACATAACCTATGCAGTTAGCTTAATCAGCTAAGTTATGCATGATCCTCGTGTACACGATGAAATCATAGAACAAATTCTCAAGTATTTGAAAAACACCCCTGGAAAGGGAAATTTAGTGACCAAATTTGGTCACTTGAACATCGCTGCATATGGTGATTTAGATTACTTAGGTTGCCCAAACAATCACAGGTCCACATCGGGTTATTGCCTCTTTGTCGGGGATAATCCTATGGTGTGGTGATAAAAAAACAAAATATGGTCTCGCATTTGAGTGCTAAAGCAGAGTATCACACTATGGTAGTTACTCTACAAGAAATTATGTGGATTAAAAATATGCTAACTGAGCTTAATTATCATGTTCAGGTACCCATCCCTCTCTATTATGACAACGAAGCGACAATTCACATTGCATCGAACCTCGTCTTCCATGAGAGAACAAAACACATTAAGATAAATTGCCACTACATTCATGAGAAAGTCCAAGATAGCTCAATTATCACTCCACACATCGATAGCAAGGACCAGCCAATCGATTTATTCACTAAGACTTTAAGCTCACCATCATTCGAAGCACATTTATCTAAGTTGAAGATAAATAACATTTTCACCCCCAACTTGAGGGGGAGTATTGACGATTAAGGCCATAACCCAACCAGAATCGAAGTGCAATTGGACACAATCAGACTGAATTGGAAACCCTGGAATTCTAGAGCTGCAATCGAAGACCCAATCAGGCGAATTAAAGGAATTGAATCTACAATTGATTGTAATCTTTAACATCTACTTCCTAAACAGCATCAATTGTAGAATCTTCTACCAATTGAAACCAAATCTTCCTCAATCGGTATCAATTGGATCTTAATTATACAGCTAGCTTCCTTACCTGCACATAGCCATTTGTACATGCTATAATTACGATTCTCTTTGATTCTTAACGTAATTGCTCCCTAGAATCATGTATTGATACATTGTAATTGCCCTTTAATCAATAAGATTGAACCCATTTCTCAACAAAGAAGGATATAATTGACTAACAATTTAGTGGCCATTAACACCTTGAAGTACGTATGAAGCTCCGATTAATAAACCTCGAACAAAGCTCACAATTTTGAAGGGTGTTTTTTCCTTCTCAATGACATGTGGTCAATTTCTAAAGAATAACATGTAGGGGTGTGCATTTGGGATACCCCAATCTCGAAATCTCGAATATCCCGAATACCAAATAACCAAAAAAAATTATTCTGATCCCGTACCAAAATTTCTTAGGGATAATGCCAAAAATATTGAAATTTCAATCTTATGTGCCTAATTAATTTTAAAACCCTAAGTACTTTTCATGAATTTAGAATTAGAATTAAGAAGAGAAAGAAACTCACCGGGTAGAGCTAGAGGTGGCGAAGGTGGCTCGAGGCGACCGGAGGTGGTAGTAGGTTGTTTGAGTCTTGAAATTTGTGACTGAAGGAGGAAATGTCCTTGGGAGATTTGTGAACTGAAGAAGGAATTAGGAATTGGGATGTTGGGCTTAGAGGGTGAGCAAATGGAATGGAAACTTTTAAACCGGACCAAATTGGACTAAAAACTAGACCAAACAAAACCATTTATAAAACAGTCTAGTTTGAGAATATGAGGAAACAGTTTCCAGTCTGAGGTGTTTGTACAAAAGCTCGAATCAAACAAAAAAAATTTAAGGTATTTTGATATTTTTGGTTTCCGGTAATGATACTTTTTGTTGGTGTGATGTTTTAGTGCATTAATTATGTTTGAATCTAACTTAGTATCATTTGGAATTAGTATTTTTGGTTGCTAATAGGTGTTTTCAATTTGAACCAAAAAATATGGTCCGATCTGCTCTAAACTGTATCTGAATACAGTCTGATCTGATTTACATTTTTCTTGATTTTACAATTCTGGTGTGGTTTTTACAATTTGGTCTCTTTGCTCACTCTTGGGTGGTTGGGCTTTGTGAAGTAGAAAAGGAATTAGGGATTGAGCTTTACTTTAGGAAATAGGAAGAGTCCAGGGCCACCAGAGTGCTTACACCCGTAACATATAATATATATAGAGAAAATTATGATTTAGTACTTAGTATTTTGGTAAAATTTCAAAATATTCTGAAATAATATCGAATATTAAAATTCTCGAAATTTTTTAAAAACTCTTGTCGAATAAAATCTCGATCCCAAAATCCCGAATACTAAAAATAAATCGGAATTCCCAAAATCTCGATCGCATTTGTAGATCCCTAATAAGATGCAAAGTTGATCAGCTTTATTCGCTTTTGCAACGTGTGCACCATCTTTTGTTCAATGGAGTTCCAAACTTTACCACATGAAAGCATGGGCATCGGTTATACATACTATAACAAAACCACTCAAAATTAAGTATTGTTAAATTTTATTTAAAAATATTATTTTAATTTATTTGTAAAAGCTCTTTCAATACTCTTAAAATAAATTCAAGTAAAACATCACTAGAAAAGTTGTGAAAAGTCCCATAATTTTTAAATCTGAATTTATCGTTGTGAAAAGCCGGTGTAGACCGAAAAAATATGTCCTTCAAGTTGAGTAGACCTCTTCCACATGCGCACAGTAAACCTACTCCTTCATGTTACACGAAACGTAGGACCATGTTTTATATGTATGTATATATGTATATATATGTATGTATATATATGTATGTATATATGTATATGTATTATATATATATATAATCTGAATCTTCCAGTTTCTTTGGTTGTTTACTTTTATTATGGAATACCTTGCATTAAGATCATCCACAACAACCTTTTGTAAACTCCCTTCTTTGGCTATGTAATAAATAATTAGTTTATCTTTCGTCTATTTAAGTTCTAGCTCATAACCTATTTTGATATTCACACTAGTAACGCTACATTGTGTTTGTCTTTATGTCCACATCAACTTTATCGTATTAAAAAAACATAATTCAAATATAATTATAAAATAATAAATTAATTATGAAATAATAAAATTATAATTTGGGGAAACTGAAAATTGACATTAAAATTTTGAATTATAAATAGGAATATGAAAATTAAATAATCAACTATGAATACTAATTGTTTGCCAAATATGTTCAATCAAATTATTTTTTAAAGCGATATGAATTTATCTATTGCGAAATTCTTCTCTAGTAGTCACATAAATTTAGAAATTTACAAACCACGTTAAATAAAAAAATTGTAGTTGCCTAATAATAATATGAAAAAAATAATTTTTTCAAATTAAATAGTTCTAAATATAAATATAGTAGATATTATAATTTTTCAAACATTAAAAAAAACAGATTTTTATCAACAAAATAAAGACTCGAACCAATCTCTGTTTGCCATGCAAGTAGGGCACAGCGTGGCATGCGATCGTTCCACGTCCACCTGACAAGCTAGAGCAGTGCGTGTCACTTTACCTCTACGTGTCTCATCGACTAACTGATTACACGCACCAAGGGCAAGGATGCAAAATTTAGATGACACTGGTCTATAAAAATTTGGAAAAAGTACAAAATAAGTCCCGTGATTTCGCATTTTTTGACATATGATTCTGTACTTCAAAAACGACTAAAAAAGTCATGACTCAGATAGTCTACCACCTCCAGCCTATAAATAGGCCTACCTTCTTCCCATTTCCATCATCCCAGCAAAACTTGCATCTTAGCATTATTGTCTTCTCTTCCTCCTTTCTTCAGTAAAAAAGTTTGTCCGAAAGTTCTAAGTATATATGGGTTTGCTCAAAGTTTTGAGATACTTCGTGCAATGTTCTTAGAAACTCCCAACAATTATTATATCTTGGAGAAGATTATCGCAGTCCGTACTGCACTAAAATATATGGGGCAATCTCGTCTCACAGAGAAAGTGTCTAATACTTATCTTGACTAAAGTTAGATCTTAATCAAGTGCACTAACTTCAAAAAATAAAATATGCGTTATACGATTACACAAGCCAAACAATCATACATCTATGCAAAAGTTACTACCAAATATTTATGTAGGTAATGTTAGAGACATCATAGTTTATTGTATATCTAAATGTTACTAGTACATCCGTAGAATATTTACTACCAAAGGTTTATGTGAGTAAGCTTAAAGACATCATAGTTCATGTTGTAATATATTTTTTCATAAAAAGTTTAGAATATCCTTGGTGAGAACAATTGTGAAGATGAGTTGAAAAAATGAATAATTTAAATTTTGTCTTTAAAAAATAGTGTAAAAAAGAATGGTAAAAAAACAACAAGATGAAAATAAATATGAATGTTGTAAGTAGTGATA